>JAPCYS010000472.1:0-32294 GCA_028641055.1 Alopecurus myosuroides
TCCTCTCTCCAATGAGCTTCGTTGAACTGTATGTTTGCTGACGTAGAACCTGAAGCTATCACAGAGCGTCGTTTGAGGTAGAAGGGCAATGCGGCGCATCCGCAAGTAAAGATCCAGTGTTCCTTGCTGCTAGAATCGGCATCCTCTTGGGAAGAAGGAAATGGGAGAGGGCGCCTAAATGGCGTTTGACTGTCATCAGGTATCAGTGCATTCAGAAAATTGGAGCCATTTTCACAAGCATGAATCTTGTACTTGCCCGAAATACCACTGTCAGAACCTACACTTCATTTTCCTTAATTTTTGATAATGCTCAATTGTGACGGTGGGTTCTCCAGAAGTGCCATAATAGAGCAAACAAGTTGGGGCTCAAGCGCTTAATGTGAAGAATTGATTGTCTTGTCTTAGATACAATTTTACTTCTGACACGACTGAGTCTATAAAATAAAATCTTAGTAACTTGGAGGCCAATAAGAGCATGTGCTTGGGCTCAAAGATGTATAGTTTAATTAGTGGAGTAATGGAATGAGTGGAGGACTGGTAGGTGTTGTTTGAGAAGAAATTTGCTAGCGTTCAGTGTTCACTGCCGGAGTGCCGGTTATATATTTATTCAGCGAAGTCTGGTTGCAGCTACTTGCTATTAAACAACAAAGAGACTTTACCTTCCAACTATAAATGTTCCAAGTGGTTTATATATATAAATAGATTGCTGCAGTGACATGTGGAGTAGTTCAATACAACGGGGTCGAATTGAGCTGATGCGGGAGGTTACTTGCAGTGCCCACTTTATAGCTTAAAAGCCAACGAACAGATTACAATGTGGCATGGTTGATTTAGGCATGCTTTCCTTTTCCAGTGTGAGCTTGGGAGACCTCAGGAAAATAATCTCTACCGGCGTTGCTTGTCTTTCTAGTTGCCCTATTCATGAATGTGCAGACTGTGCCTGGCAGTGGCTGCACTCTTCGCACTAGTTTGGAATTTTATTACTCCCTCCGATCCATATTAATAGGTGCTAAAGTGGATATATTTAGACATGTTTTATTGCTAGATACATCCACTTCAGCACTTATTAATATGGATCGGAGGGAGTACTTCCATTCCTCTCGTGTTGCTGTGCCGGGCATTAGCCATTAGGTGAACTCCGGTAGCCATTCCATATTAGTTGTCGCTTATTTAGTATAACTTTGTATTGTATCAGCGACGACTAATATGGAACCGAGATAGTAGCTCACAGATATTACCCAAATTCGGAAATTCAGCTTGGGCATGGACGTTACTGCTTTCTTTTTCTCCGCCGAGCGACGCCAACAGGGTATCTACCAAAACAAATCGAGTAGTCTTGCCCGTGCCCAAGCCGCCCGACGGCCTTTGCACCCGTCGCCGCCCCTCCATCCCTCCCTCCTGATTCCGGCCGCCACCGGAGCCGTCTCGCACGCTGCAGGATCTCCCGAACTCGAGCTTCCCGTCCCGCAAGCCGCCTTCCATCTCCTATTCGTGAGCCGTGGTATACTCCTCCAGCATGCCTCCGCCGGTGGCATCCCGGGCCGGCTCCAGACGCTCCTCCGACCAAAGCTGCCTCGATTCTCACTACCCACTCCTAAGCCAGGAACCTGCACGCCGGGAGGGCCTTCCCTGCCACCAACACGAGGCCGCCTCCATTCAATCTCTGTCCATGAACCCGATGCCTCCTCCATCCTCTTCCTCCATGTCCGTTCCTTACTCTCCTGACAGTGAAGGGCACTGCGGTGAGGAAGTTCGTCTAGGAGAAATTGTGGATGTGGGTAATCGATAGGTGATTTTTTAATGGGAATCAACTCGTGCGTTGGGCTCTTTTTTTTACATACGCCTTCCACAGGGGAGCCGGGTTCCATTATTGAAAATAACAGAACAAAGTTCTTATGTACAAACGATCCACCAACAAAAAACGAAAGCAGAGATAAAAGTAGCACTACAGCCACCACGCAGAAACCAAACTAGCAGAAGTCTAACGACGATTACAAACTGAAACCACGATCCAGTCAGTGAACAACTAGCCTTTCCACAAGTTTAAAACGACACAACAAAAAATACTCCAGGTAGCCCAAACTAGGTAGCAGCAGACGAGAGTTCAGCAACATCAGGTGGAATCCTCTTCATCAGTCTCCGAAACATGATCTTCTACAGCTTCATCGACCACCGGTGTAACAGTTGCAACATAGACTCTGATCGCCACTTCTTGAATCTGAGCAGCTCACTCCTCGAGTGACTTCTTGTCAGCCTCAACCTATAACCCTGCCCAGTAACGAAGAAAAACACACATGTAACATACCATCTCAACAGGAGATGATATAATTTTGCCTTCAAAATATGCTCTATTACGAAGTTTCCAGATAGCCCAACACAGAGCCGCAATCCCTCCTACATGCAAATTTGTTTTTCCAGGAAAATAATTGGCTATCCACCAGAAATAATGAGTAAAACCCGCGGGTCTGGCGTTAGCCCCAATAGATGCACACACCGAGCTCCAAACAAAATTAGCAGCAGGACAATCAAAAAACAAATGAATAATGGATTCATTCAAATGACAGAACCTGCAAATAGAACTCTCTACCCAATTCCTTTTTAACATATTATCCTTAGTGGCAATAGCATTATGCCAGATAAGCCAAAGCCAAACCTTAATTTTGAGTGGTATTTTCGCTTTCCACAGATGCTTAAAAGATATATGAGGCCTATAAGATGATAGCTTATTATAGAAAGATTTGACAGAGAATACACCATTTTTAGTATATTTCCATTTTGGTATGTCTTTTCCAAGCTTTAGCCACAGTGATCAAGGCATTTCTAAGATCCACAACTTGATGTTGTAAAGCTGGTGTTAGCCATCTTCTAAAGGAAATGGCCCACCCATTGCTATGCATTTCCTGCACAGTCAACTCCTGCTGATCACAGATTTCAAAGAGCATAAGAATGACACTACAAAGGGGAGTCTCTCCTAGCCAAACATCATGCCAAAAGTTAGTTTCATTACCACTAACCACACACATTTTTCTACCCATGAGATAGAATTTCCTCACTTTCAACAGGTCCTTCCACACAGGTGAATCACCTTGTTTTGATTTAACAGCCCAAACACCCCTAGTGACGTTGTACTTATTACAAACCAGTCTTTGCCACATTCCATCCTCACACTCCAACATCCACCACCATTTGCATAAAAAGAAAATATTTTGAATCTTTAGATTTTTTATGCCCAGTCCCCCTTTTTTCCTGGGTCTATACACTACTTGCCATTTAACCATGTAGTATTTTTTTCTCCCCATTCCCTTGCCAAAAAAGTCTCCTAATGATTCTGGTCAAAAGTTCCAGATTAGACTAGGGCATCAAGTACATAGACATCAAATATATAGCAGTCCCCCCAGGGAGGATTGGATCAGAGTGACCCTACCCCCAATGGATGAGTTATTTCCTACCCAACCATCCAATTTCTTTTTGAGTTTATCTGCCACAACATTCAACTCTGCCACTTGCAACCTGGAGCCACAGACAGGGACTCCCAGGTATTTGATTGGCCAAGTTCCAAGTTGGCAACCAAACATGTCAGCATATTCCAGATTTTTAACATCATCTTTAAGAACCATCATTACCTCACTTTTTTCAAAATTGATTTTAAGACCAGACATAGCTTCAAACAGAAAAAGGATGAGTTTCAAATGAATTGCTTGCTCCTTAACATCATGTATCAATAAAATAGTATCATCTGCATACTACAGAATGGGTACCCCAAAATTTATTAAGTGAGGAACCAAGCCCACAAGCAGACCAGCCTGCTGTGCTTGGCTAATCATTTTTGAGAGATTCTCAGCTGTCGGATTGAAAAGGATGGGTGAGAGGGGATCCCCCTATCTAACCCCTCTATGACTAGGAAAATCTTTCCCCCTAGAATCATTGATTTTCACACACAAGGTCCCATTCTGAACAATATCTTTAATAATTCTCCCCCATCTCAAATTATACCCTTTTGAGAAACACAATTTAAAAGGAAATCCCAGTCAACCTTACCATATGCTTTCTCAAAATCCAATTTTAAAACAACCCCTTCCTGTTTTTTCCTCCTAGACTCATGCAAAATCTCATGCAAAGAAAGAATCCCATCCATAATATTCCTACCCTTAATAAAAGCATTTTGACAGGGTGATATCAGTTTTGACATAAAAGGTTCAAATCTACAATTTATAACTTTAGTGAGAATCTTGTATAAAACTTGCAACAAACAGATAGGCCTATACTTTTGGATGGTATCTACATCAGGAGATTTTTGTAATAATATGATCATACCAAACTTCAACCTATATAAGGGAAGATTCCCATCATACCAGTCACAAAACAATTGCATTACCTACCTTTTGATCATAGGCCAACATGTCTGATATAATTCAATAGGAATCCCATCTGGACCAGGGGTCGTGCGCTGGGGTCTTGGGGAAGATGACCAGGAAAGAGGTACCGAGCGGCCCTTGTATATATCTGGAGGTTGTGGCTGAGCGAGGAACCTGGCAATAGTGACCATCGGCGAGATGTGTTAACGAAAATTTAGTTTTTATCAGAGCAAGATTCATGGCAAGTAGAGTGACATGGGTAAATAACGTAGCCCGTTGATATATGTAACAAGGGAGAAATCAGACATTACTGTTCTACACGTACGTGTTTTCAGAGAAAAACACTCAAATATTTACCCTTCTAGATAAACCAAAACAATGTATCGTTTCACTTATATACAAGGAACGAATACACTGTTTTTCATCTGAACTCAAGTATATGAATTTCAGTTCGCCGATTCTCACACACGTGCGGAACTTAAAAGAAGGCATGGTTACAAGCTCGATAAATAGAAAGTAACTTTCCCCTCCCGTCGCCCCCCGTCCCCCCCCCCCCCCCCCGCGACGCCAGGGGCGGAAAAAAGGCGGCCGCGGAGCCCCGTCGTCCTCGCGCCCTCTCTGACGCTGCTGTCGCCGGCCTCGTCCGCGGCGGTGGCGGCACCCTCTCCCGCCAAAGGTGGTCGGGGGACGTCTTCTCTTCGTCGCGCGTGGTGGTGGACCGGCCTGGGGGGTTATCTTCGTCCGGGATGTGGTCGCCGAGCCGGAGGGCTTGGGTGGAGGCGGCGTCCGGCGTTCCGGGCGGGGTCCAGGTTGTGCGGCGGGTGCAGTAGGCGGAGGGGCGCGCTCCGGCGTGAGCGGCGGCGGTTTTGGCTAGGCGGACCTGATCTGGGCCCGTCGGGCCCGGGGGTAGGTGGGTAGCGGCGGTGGTGGTTCCACGGGGCGCGGTCGATGCTGGTTTCGTCGGCGTCGTACTACTGCAACTGGCTAGGGCGGGGCTGTGGCGGGGCGCTGGGAGGCAGGGGCCGTTCTGGCCTAGGGTCGTCGCGCACCTGGCTCTGCCGGTGCGGCGTTTTCCTGCGAGCACTTTCTGCCCGGTGCGGAGGCGGCGACTTCTTGGTGGTGGCCGGTGTTGGTGGTGTGGTGCTCCTGCCGGCGTGGTGCTGGGAGGCGACGTCCTCTCTGTCTGGTGCCTCAGTGCGGTGCAGAGCTCAGTTCGTGGGATCGACGGTATCCAGGCCCTGACTCTCGGCGGGGTTGGTGATGGTCGGGGAGGAGGAAGCCGGGGCGGCGGCCTCGGAGCCGCGGCTGCGACTTTGTCGTGGTCGGCATGGCGCTGCCCGTGGCATGTGGTGTTGTGGGTGTTGCAACATATGCGGCGTTTGGTGGTCTGGCTGGTCCCCGTCGGGTAGATCACGGGGCTGCGACACATCGCCGAGTTAAAGCCCTACCCTGGTGTCCGGGGCCGGTGCCGACGACGCCTCCGGGCCCCACGTCCTTCTTGAAGGCATCGTCGGGGCGGTGCTCTCGCTTATCCGCGTCGGGTTCTCCGAGGGAAACCCTAGATCCCTCATGTGATCGGGCTAGGATGGCGCTTTTGCATCGCTTTCCTCTTAGGGCCGCGTGCTGGTGGCTTGGCGGTGGCATCTTCTCGTCATCGGCTAGGTGGTGCGTGGCCCCGGGGCCGGCGTGGACGTCGGAGCGGCAGAGATTTACTCCGCCGTGTTTAGTTTCGGCTTTGGTCGCTCGGTCGACATGGTCGTCGTCTAGGTTAGGGGCGCAGCCTCGGGGCCGGCGTGGGTGTCGGAGCGGCGGCTCCGGGTTTTGTCTTGCGTTGAGTTTGCCTCCGCCGTGTGTAGTACCAGCTATGGTTTCTTGCGCGACATGGTTGACAGCTAGGTTAGGGACGCGGCCTCGGGGCCGGCTTGGATGTTGGAGCGGCGGCTCCGGGCTCCGTATTGCGTGAGGTTGCCTCTTCCGTGGTAGTGTCGGCTTTGGTTGTTAGGGCAACGTGGCCGTCGACTCGAGTTGTGGCTTTTTTTTTCCTTTTAGGCCTCGTCCTTCCTGTTTTCTCCTTCTATATCAATATATAGGCAAAACTTTTGCCTCGTTTCAAAAAAAATAAAAGAAGCCATATAAGTGGACTACCAGGTGCATAATAATAGACAGGACATCTGTTTAACGTCATCCATCATCTGTTGCACATATGTAGGTGCAAAATAAATCAAATATAGTCATCCATCATCTGTCCCACCACTGAATGTAGCAGGATAGTTGCAATAGCATTAGTGATCTCGGCAGCTTATACTCAATCAGTACACAAGCTAGTCAGCCACCGTGGCAACTTAACTCCGAGTAAAAAAAGGAATAACTACAAATAAAACGGGAAAGCGAGCTCAGAGCCAAGAACACACGTAATTGTAAACCCTGGGGAGAGGATACTGTCCTACAATATTTTTTTTTCGCGAAAACGCAAAAGCTTTGCGTTTCGATGCATTGATAGAAAAAGAGAGTTAGATGTACAAGACCACCAAAGGGCCAACCCCACGCTTTACAACTCAACCCAAGCAGCCTATCTTGGGGAGAAGTTGGTGAAGGCCTCGGGCACTCGCATTCGCCCAGTCGTGCGCTTCCGCCCTGATTGTGTCGAATAGAGAGGCCACCGAGGGTTGAGCATTGTCGAAGATCGCAGCGTTCCGGTGCTTCCAGATCCACCAAGCTGTTAGCATGATCAGCGACGATGTGCCCTTGCGCAAGGCGCTAGGAGAGGCGCGTAGCGCCGAGGCCCACCAGTCTACGAAGGCACCCTCACCCGCGGGAGGGGCGGCTGTGGATCGTATCCAGGATAGCACCTCATGCCATATAGTCCGAGAGAAGGCGCATCCAGTGAGGATATGCGCCATGGTCTCCTCAGACTGGTCACACAGCGGGCAGCGCGCCGCATGCGGCAACCCTCGTCTCGCTAGCCTCTCACCCGTCCAACATCTATCTTGGCAGGCAAGCCAGATGAAGAACCTCACCCTGGGAGGCGCCCAAGTCCTCCAGATTAATCTCCACGACCCACAAGGTATCGAACCTTCGAATAGGGCCTTGTAGCACGAGCGAGAAGAATAACTGGCATCCGTGGTCCAGCGCCAGATGAGTTTATCCGGTGCTGTAGACAGGTATGCGTCTCTCAACCTCACCCAGAGTTGAACGTATTGCCAGAGGGCCAGGGGGGACAGGGCGCCTGTGATGTCCGCAATCCAGGTGCGCTCAACCAACGCTTGCTGCACCGTGCGGTGTTTCCGGCGCCGTTTAGGGATCAGCGCAAACAGATCCGGCGCTAGCTCCCTAATCGTCTTCCCGTCCAGCCACCTGTCTTCCCAGAAAAGGGCAGAGGTCCCATCCCCAACGACCATGTAAGTGGATGCGTCGAAGACCCCCCTCTCCTCCTTGGAGAACTGCATGTCGAGCCCGCGCCAAGGTCGCAAGGGGTCGGTGCGCAGCCGCCATAGCCATCGCACCCTGAGGCTAATAGAGGTGCGGGCCATGTCCGGGATACCCAACCCCCCCTAGCCGCAGCGGGCGACACACCCTAGACCAGTTGACGTGGCAGTGGTAAGTACAGAAGAGATTCATAAGGTTAATAAGCTTACAATGTGTTAAGCTCTTACTGAGAATTGCAGATCCATAAATTAAGAACATGACATTCACCGGATAATCACCAGGGTGCACACTCTGCGCGTCTCTCAGGGGCTTCCTTTCGCTGATTTGCCTAAGGCTGGTCACAATGGGGAGTAACATAGGGTAGTAACATACACATTTTTCTAGACTATGTTACTACCTCCACAATGGGTAGTAACTAAGAAGTAGTGTCATGCAAAGCTGCATTTATTAGGTTGTAGACTCATATTGCATAGGAAAGTGTGATGTTACGGTAACTAGCTATGTTACCACACCCCTCTCTCACCTCATTAAATACGTGCCATGTCATCTTTTTTGCCTACGTGGCATCGATGTTACTACTCAAGTTACTCCCATTGTGACCAGCCTAATACGTAGTTGGTTTTGCCTCAGGAAGCACTTCCGTACTTTACGCGATCGTTCCGCCAACCAGGAAGATTAATTAAAACATGGCACCAATGCACATCCGGTGACAACCCCTGGGCCGATGGACATTCTCAGTGGGGCTGTTGATGTACATGTCCTAAAATCATTTGTATGCTCCATCGTCCCGATGCCTCCTACTTCTATGAGCACGAAGTAAAGAAATACCTAAATATTATCAATCAGGATGTCTCTTGTCTTTGGTCCCTCCCCGGCTTATCCATCCAGTCAGATTTGTTCTCTTCAATGTGCTAAGCACAATAGCTCTCGCAATGTCTGGAGTTCAAGCCATATGACCAAGTTGCCTCAACGAGGATTTATATAGGGAGAAACGCCAAGCCACAAATAAATCAGTGTCACTGTTCATGAGAGTACTGATTTAAGATCTCACCAACTATACTTCTATTGTCACTCGAAATCTACACATTAATGGACAATTGTGCCTACAACTGAGTGGCGTTTTGTTGGGGACATAGATGCAGCCTCGGCCTTTCTATTTCATTCGTGCAATATCAAGAGGAAACATAGTCATACACCTTTGCACAAACATGTTGGGATAGGACATGAAAGAAAATTTTGTGATGGATGCAACTTGTAGTTTAAAATCAACATTCGAAGATCCTTTTCTACCAGGAAGTTCACATTTTGGCACCTCACAATGTTTATGATCCACAAACAGGCTCGATGTCCTTGGCACTTGTATTATATTTTTGATCATTGCCATATCCTAAGAGATCTTCTTAGTTTAACTAGCATAGGGGCCCTCGCAAATGCGATGGCATCTCTTGTAGTTTGTCAAAAGTTTCCGTTATATAATTTTGATGTTACGAAGATATTCCTTTATCATGTTTACCATATTTTCTATAAATTACCTACTGTTCAGACTTGGATGTTATCTTTAAGGCGTGAAATTGATATTTTTATATGGTTAGATTCCAAAGAAATAATGTTAAAGTATTATGAATTCTTTGTATAAAAAACTAAAGATATTAACACTTTTTTTTTACCGGAACCTTATTTATACAATCAGAGGTGAGGTTTCGAGGATAGTAACCAAAGCAATATGTGTATGCTCCACTGGTAGAAAATAGGCCTATAGTCCCGGTTCGCCAGGGCCAGTAGTCCCGGCCGCGCAACCGGGACTAGCTCTGCGCGACTAAAGACCCCCCCCCCCCTTTAGCCGCGCCTCTTACGCACCGCGGCTAAAGGCCTGGCCACGTGGGCGGGTGGCGGAGCCGGAGGGGTGGAAGACCTTTAGTCCCGGTTGGCCACCTGAACCGGGGCTAAACTTTATTTCGTTATTTCCTTAATTCATTTGGGTTTCTAATTATTTTTCACACCAATTTTTCTCTCCCTTTTTTTCACTTCCTTTTTTTTCCAGAATTTGTATTATTTGCTTAGTGTCTAACTACAATTATCTCTAGTCAAATTACTTACTCGTGGTCAAACTTCTTCCGAGTTCCATCCCGTCCCGCATCCAATTGTTTCGCACGCATGTATGTGATAGTAGTATCATATCAATCTTATTAACATGTTGGTCGATGCCACATTTCTTTATTGTTTGAATTTCAAATAAATCTTTTAATAAACAAAGTAATGATGTAATTAATAATTGTGAATAAATAAATAAATAAACATTAACTTTTTAATTTGTATTATTTCTAAAAATACTATTAATATATCAAAATATTCAGAAAATAAAACTAATTCATTTTTAAATCTTAAAAAATACAAATAATATATCAAAAAATCAAGAAAAATAGAACTAATTCATTTTAAAATCTTAAAAATACAAATAATATATCAAAAAATTAAGAAAAATAATACTAATTCATTTTAAAATCTTAATCATACAAATAATATATCAAAAAATTAAGAAAAATAATACTAATTCATTTTATAATCTTAAAAAGACCAGTAGGCAACATGTGCCACATTTCTATTATTTTTAGAATGAATTCAAAAATGTATTTTGAAATAAATCCAACATGTGCTTCACTAATTGTGACAACCACACGAATTCACATTGATGATACTATGCCTCCTATATATGATGATTGCAATGAAAATTATGAATGTTTAACTCCCACTATCACTAATGAAGATTTTACTTATGTGGAGAGTAGTGATTGTTTTATGCATGTGGCTCATGATAAGAATGTTTTATGTGATATTCATATTGTTGAATCTATTCATGATGCTATTGTAGATTTTCATTTTTAGATCATGGGTCTTAGTTCTAGCATTGACTAGATATATGTTTTCCTGGCTTAGATTAATTTTTGGTGAACAGATATATAGAAACTGTAGTTTTTCTGTTTTGTTTTCTTGATGTGTTTTTGTTTGTTTGTTTTGAAATGTGTGTTTGACATAATATAGAAATAGTATAGCTAGGAATTAATATAGAAATAATATCCGTTACATAATAATATATCCATTACATACTAAGATATCCAATACATGCATATATCGAACGCATACATCTATGGCTCCGTCGAGTAGATGTGGAACAACTCGTAGGAGACGTATGCATCTATGGCTGCATACTTGACGTTGGTCCAATCCAGTGGGGTTTTCTCCCAATACCGGTGATTCTTGGAGGGGAAATGAGACTTTATGGTTTCGTAGCCCTCGTGGATGAAGGCAGTTGCCATGGCAGCCATCCCGGTCTTGGCCCCGTACAAATCATCAAAATGGATAAGGTCCTGAAGATCAACGTAGTGATCTTCAGGTATCACAATACTCAAGCGCATCAATTTCTGACGGTCTTGCGTGATGTCAACGCTGCAGAAGTCATACCCCTTGTTGACAAGAAAATCAACAAGTGCCGGAGAATGCTTTGAACTACTGCAACAACAAAAATTTGATATGTGTTAGATATGTTGCAACACATGTATTCTTCAGATGCAACAAACAAATCGAAGATGCAAGATTGTACGTGTGCGTTACCTTGACCAATGGAAGACCAAAACGGCCTCCTTGAACGCAATCTGGATGACGGCAACATCCCGTTGATCCGCCGTATACTCAAGATCAAGCCCGAAGAACCGGTGTTCATCGGGAGAGGAGAAATAGAGATCGGTCAAATGCTTAAGAGCACCGGGGAGCCTCTCGCAATTGTCGGTGTAGCACACGTCGATACTCTTGCCGCATGGTGTGGCCACACGGAATCGCCTCCAAACTTCAGCCATGGTGCTTGGTGGAGGAAGATCGAAGAGAGGGAAGAGAAGAGAAGAGAGAAGAAGAAACAGAGACTCGGGTGCGCACTGTAGCAATGGAGCCCTGCCTCTCGCTCGCGAAATAAAAACCGCCGCGCGGGAGGCGAGCAGATTGTATCTTTAGTCCCGGGTGGGCAGGCCAACCGGGACTAAAGGACCATTAGTCCCGGGTGGCCAGGCCAACCGGAATTAATGCCCTCCACGCGCCTCAACGCGCTTCCCAACCCGCGACGCATGACCTTCTGTCGCGGGTCTCCTCCCGACCCGGGACTAAAAGCCCTTTAGTCACGGTGCGCAACGTTTGGGTACTGATGGGGGCGTATGGAAGGCCTTTCTTCTACCAGTGCTCGTTGGTAAATCTTAGTCTTTGTTTGAATATTAATAAACTCATAATAAAACTATGATCTTTGAATTTCGTTGTAGTTGGAGAAGAGTTTGAGTATTTTTATAATTATACAAATATTGTTATTGACATGTTGTGTTTATTATGCCCTAGTATTAAAATAAATATAAAGTAACAAAAATCAAGTTAGTAAACAGGCGTAAATTTTGTATAGATAATATGTTTGTGTATTATTTCATGTTTATATATGGGTGCGTATCAGAGCAAACTAAATAAAACATCATTGTTATTAGCCTTGATTTTTCTGTGAGCAGAATAGCAGGGTTTCTTCTCCCTTTCTCAATTTGACTCTTTTATGTTTACATCTATATGCGATATTCCTCGATTTTCTCAACGATGTCTTACCAATGGGGTAAAAATACCTTAATTTGGACACACATGGCATCCATTTTCTCTAACCAGAGGTTTTGTTGTTTCCGTTCTTTCTAATTTTTTGTTAGCAAGCTTGCTCACCTAACTAAATCCCGACTTGTCTACTTATGCCCCTAAATAGAGATTGTAGTTAACCCAACAATGAGATATTTTCTCAAAGCAACCAAATTGTTGGCAGATACCCAGCTAGTTAGACTGATTCTCGAAAGCACACAGATGGCTTGGAGATTATCAATTGTCAGTCATAGGTCCCTTCCAATGACTGAGAAGTGGAATACATTTTTTATATGTATAATAATGTTATTGGATGGCCCTATAGGTAAAGTTACCCTAGACATCTAAATTATTATATTTTAGAGGTTAGAAAAAAAATCTTCACGGAAGATGGCATGGCAAGAAAGATTTGGGGGAAATTGAACTAAAACTAAAACTTTAACAAAATTGTAGGTGTGCGAAGACATGAAAATATATACCTCATTGTCTTAACCATGTCACATAGTTTATTTCAATGGTGTCGCCCCCCTGTTGCCCCTCTTCGACTCTTCTTCGGTGTTTTGGATGCTTCCGGGGAAAATAGGAACTTTGGGCTTTTTGGGGTCCAATTCCGAGAATGTTTCCAGAACAACTTTTCTGAAACCAAAAACAACAGAAAACACAGAACTGACACTTGGCATCTTGTTAATAGGTTAGTCCCGGTGTCGTGGGATAATCACGGCAGACGTTACCGGGGGTAACTTTTCTTGGGACAAATCGACTCTGGTGTTTGGGAGAGGGTTTAGCTTAGAAGAAAACATGATGATATGCGATCTGGTAGCCGGCAAGCAAGTCGCCGAGTCTCCGATCTCGATATATTAATCTCAACTCTCGTGTTACACTGGATACTCGATACCTACCGATATTGCTCGAACTCTTGGATCTCTCTAAACTAAACCTAGGGGCCGGCTTACAAATCATCCGGACCTCCTGGCTTGCTCTCCAAGGCATACTCTGAATCCTACCCGGACACTGCTTACAAAACCCTAAACTTCCTTACCGGAACCCACAATCCGGGTTACCAGGCCTTCGATCTTGGGCCTTCTAGAAGCTCCTTTATCCTTAGCCGGGTCTTGTGGAGCGTCCTTTGGGCCGAGTTACTCCTTGGCATTGGCCTACCGGGTTATCATCCCTCCATCAGTAGTCCCCAGAATAGCTTGGGCTTCACGAGATCCTCTTTGAAGCGCACGCTATTCCCTGCAAAAATATGAAACTTACAAGTTCATGGAGGCCGGGTTAGATTGCTTTGATAAACAGCTAGGCCTAACTCTATGGTGGCCATATAGTAACCCGGCTTTCCCCAATTCCATTGCTTATCTCTCCGGGTCAGTACCCTGATAACAATGCCAAAGATCCGGCTCATTTCACTTGTTTAACCGATCCAATAATTGCGGAAAAGATTCGCCTCATATTTGTTCCGGATATCCCGTCTAGCACTTAACGCATATCTCGGAAAATCCAGGCGGATATCACTTATCCGAAATTTCCGGCTCTCGCCCGGGGGTCCAGGTTTATCCACCCGCACCCTATAAATAGGCACCTTAGGGGATAACCTAACTCCACCGGCTCACTTTTCCTTCTTCCTCCATTTCTTTGCTTCCGCGCTCGAGCTTACAGAGCACCGCCACGGAGACCTCGCGCTCGTCACCGGAACCAATCCGTCGCCGGCTACGCTCCGCCACGGTTCGTCCCGCGCCGCCGCCAAGCTCCGTCGCCGCGCCCCCGACCTGCTCGCCGGGAATCGCAAAGGGGCACCAATACTGTGCTATTTGCCGCCGTCGAGCTTCACTTCAATCTACTCCAGTAAGCCTCTTACTCCATTGATCTAATTTTGCAATTTCTTGATTTGTTCTAGATTGGATCTAGGTCAACCCGCGGGCCATTTCTTGCCCCGCGCTGGATTAGGCCGCTTAGATACTTGCTAGCTCCTCCAATAGCTTGATAGATCATCGCACACCACTCCCCTATCATCATTAATCATCAATTTCTCCGCAGAATCGTCCACAAATTTTCCAATCTAGATCCATTTCGCCCAAATTTTCCGCGCCTGTCATTGACACCCGGAAAATTCTCTTCTTCCGGTTCTTTTGCTTGCAGTAGATACATGGGAAATCATCTGTCTTCCTCAAACATTTTTCAATACGTAAGTACCCAATAGTTTCTATAATGATACTTGATACCCGGATAACTTGTAATTTTCGCTCCGTATAATGATACCCGGATGATTCTTAACTTCCATGTCTTATCGATAATGCTTGCACATACTCGGATAACCCATGATTTCCGAGTCTAATTTCTTGTACCTTTTTGTCTTGCGCTTTGCAGGTTGATCTCATGGCTCCCAAGAAGCAAGGGAAGCAGCCAACCAAGACAAAGACCACCCAATCCATATCCGCCAACTGGGCGCGATCCACGGTCACGAAGGCCAAGCTAGAAGAGCTGGCCGAGTTGGGGGTTCTCCCTTCTCAAAAAGATATCCACTGGAGGGTGCCGGGTGATGAGACCCGGCCCACGCCCGCCGACGACGAGGTAATCTGTTTCGTAGAGCACGTGACCCGGGGATTCCGTCCTCCCGGTCACCCTTTCTTTTCGTGAGGTTCTGAGCCATTACGGCCTCCGGGTATTCGACATAGGGCCTAACTCTATGTTAAAAATTACCCACTTTATCGTTCTTTCCGAGTCATACTTGTGGACTCCGCCAAGTTTGGCTCTCTTTATTGAACTCTTCCAATGCAAACCGTGCCGCGAAAGCGGCGACGAGGCGCTTCTTGCTTGCGGCGGGGTCTCTATCCAGCGCCGCAAGAACTCTCCCATGCCAACTCTCACCCTCAATTCTCACGTCAGACACTGGCAACTCTCTTACTTCTACTGCCAAGACACCTCCCCACCCGACGAAAAGAAACAGCCGGGTTACTCGGAGGGCCTCCTCGATATCTCCGAGAACTTCAATGCTTTCGCCCCAGACTCTGACAGGGAGACAATCCAGCCCCTCCTCTTCAAAATATCCGTCCTTTCCGCCCAAGGTCTCCTTGGGCTCAACTTGGTCAAGACATGGGTGGATTTCCGGATCCAACCCAACTCTATCCGCACCAAGTTGATGTGCGATTACTTGGGGCACACCACAGAAGCGCTCCGATACTCCAATAAAAACTATCCGACCGGTGACACCAACAAGACCATCAAGGGCTTCTTGACGGAAAAGTTGGAGGTGATCAAGAACATCGCCGGGTTACCGCCGTTCACCCGAGAAAATCCGGCTCCAGCGGTAAGACTCAATACTTGTAATATTATTTCCGCACATTGACTTGATAGAGCTACTTGTTCTCACTTTCATGCCTTTATCTCAGGCTGATGACGCTATCTGGAGTGTCGAAACCTCCCCTTCTTCCGGATACCCGGAAGAAGAAGACGAGCCGGCTGACAATGACGAAGGTATTTATCCGGGTCTTGTGTGAGCTTTACTTCCATCATTTTCCTAACTCATCTAACTTTTTCCATCGATACATACTCGGCTTACAGGGCTGGAGGACGAAGATGAGAAGGACGAGGAGGACCCGGAGGCCACCGAGTCCGACCAAGAAATAACAGTCGGGGCCAAGAGGAAGGCCAGAGGGGTGGTGTCCAAGGTTCCTTTCTCCTTCATGTCCTCCAAACCCTACTCCTTTGATGACATGCGCAAACTTAGCCATCAATTATCAAACTCATCATACTTGAAGGATCCTCTTTCGGCCAAGCGCAGGGTGACCCGGAGTTCTCCGGGTGACGATCCCCTCAACCCGGGCATCTCCACCTCACCAGTTCACCGTGCTGGTACTCCTCCGCCTCAATCCTCCAACTCCCCTCAGCGTCACCCATCCCCCAACCATCCACGGGCCGGGCAATTCCGGGTTCCGCTATCGGTTCCTTTAACGGCTTCATCCGCCTCCAGCAGCGAGTTCCCACCGGATTACGCTGTAAACGCCGGGTAAGTCTACCGCCGTTCACCCGAGAAAATCCGGCTCCAGCGGTAAGACTCAATACTTGTAATCTTATTTCCGCACATTGACTTGATACAGCTACTTGTTCTCACTTTCATGTCTTTATCTCAGGCTGATGACGCTATCTGGAGTGTCGAAACCTCCCCTTCTTCCGGATACCCGGAAGAAGAAGACGAGCCGGCTGACAATGACGAAGGTATTTATCCGGGTCTTGTGTGAGCTTTACTTCCATCATTTTCCTAACTCATCTAACTTTTTCCATCGATACATACTCGGCTTACAGGGCTGGAGGACGAAGATGAGAAGGACGAGGAGGACCCGGAGGCCACCGAGTCCGACCAAGAAATAACAGTCGGGGCCAAGAGGAAGGCCAGAGGGGTGGTGTCCAAGGTTCCTTTCTCCTTCATGTCCTCCAAACCCTACTCCTTTGATAACATGCGCAAACTTAACCATCAATTATCAAACTCATCATACTTGAAGGATCCTCTTTCGGCCAAGCGCAGGGTGACCCGGAGTTCTCCGGGTGACGATCCCCTCAACCCGGGCATCTCCACCTCACCAGTTCACCGTGCTGGTACTCCTCCGCCTCAATCCTCCAACTCCCCTCAGCGTCACCCATCCCCCAACCATCCACGGGCCGGGCAATTCCGGGTTCTGCTATCGGTTCCTTTAACGGCTTCATCCGCCTCCAGCAGCGAGTTCCCACCGGATTACGCTGTAAACGCCGGGTAAGTCTTCACTATATGATATCCTTACATACCTGATAATTTTCATCCATTGTTGCTAACTGTTTCTCTCTTTTTTCCTTAGCGCCCAAGTCACAATTAGTGAGCCGGAGGACATGGAAACAGATAACTGGGAGACCGAGGGGCCGACTGATAATATAGACGCTGCGACTGGCGGTGATGCTGAAGACGGCCAGGGACAAGGCCCCTTGGGTGACCCGGCTCACCAGGAAGCCGGATCTCCGAAATCGTCCGAAGACGTAGACGAGGAGATTGAGATCCTGGAGACGAGGATGGGTTCCCCAAACCCGGACACCCAGACGGTCCGGGTCTCGACCCCAAAGTCGGGGAAAGTTCTCCAGCCAGGCGATCAAGCTGCCGGCTCTTCTGGTGTCCGACCCGAAGATATGACGTTCTCCCAGATGCTTGATGCCCTGCACACCTTGAGGGCCGATGAGGAAAATATCTTGGAAGCTTTGATAGCTAAACATGAGGTAAATCCGAATAATATTTCTTGTATCCTTATCTAGTCCCCAAGTTCCGAGTGAATTTCTTGATAATTTGCTTGGAGCTTCATAGTACATCCGACTAACCTTTCCTTTTGTCTCCACTTAGTCTTTCGTGGCCCAATCAGAGAAGAAATTGGCGAAGGCTACCAAGCTTATTGAAAAGGAGATGGCTCTGCGTGAGGCAGCTGAAGCTGAAGCTAGGAGGAGCGGGAAGATCACAAGGAAGTATAGGAAGAGGGCTCATGCGGCAGAAGATAAGCTGACAAATGTTTCTGTTCAGATTGCCGATACATATCGTGCAATGACTGGTACGATTCCTAACTTTGATACTTATAATCCGGATTCTCATTTTGATAGATAGTAGGATTTCCTTACTCATTGCTTTTCTTGCTTTCTGCAGGTCCGGATGAGGTGATCCCGGATGAAGATGATATTGACAAGTTGAAGACCATCAAGAATACTATCTGGCAGCTCCGTGCCGGAACCAAATGGATCCTTGACGAACTGCGATTGCCGGGTGCTGGGCCAGGTGACCTAAAGAAGCTGCTGGATGCCTGCTCCACTATTCCCGAGTGGATTTGGCATTGGAAACGCTCGTCCTGCCGGGTTGGAGTAACCCGGGCGCTTGCGCTGGCTAAAGCTTATTTTCCTAAGCTCGAGCCGGCCAAGCTTATGGGCGGGTTTCCAGAATTCAACCACGACGGGTCCAAGTTCTTACCGAAGAATTTCAAGGCCATCCAGAAGGAAATTCGCCACCCGGCCAGTGTGATCGCTGATGGTTTGGATATCAACTCTATTACCCCTGCATATGATGCTGATGACAAGGTGATTAAGGCGGATCGTCCCAAGCCGTATGATATGCTGGCCCGATGGAAGGAGGAGGCTGCCCGGTTGAGGGACGAGGCCGCGAAGAAGAAGGCTGAGGCCGATTCTGCGCCTGCTACCTCCACACCAGTCGTCCCTCCACCTGCACGGGCCGGCACTGCTGCTGATCCGGATGCTGCTGCTACCAAGAGTGATGGCAAGGGCAAGGAGAAGATGGATGCCTCAGCCCAGGATGCCGAGTGATACCTGCTACCTGATGCCGTTTCGTATGCGTCAGTCGGCCAACGGGCCTTTTGAACAATTATTTTTTGACCGTGCGCTTGTGCACCTTTGATACTAGTATCGAGATTTGTAATGCACTTTATTTCTTCCATATACCTCGTGCCTCTTCTAGCCTTTTGGATGATTTTAATATTTACCTATTTATGAGTCCATTTGTTCTTGATATCCGACTTTCTTTATGGTTCCTTTTGTGAGACTCGGTTACCGAGTTTCATGGGTTTTGACAAGTGGACTTTTCTCTAAGTCCCCAAGTCCCCAAGACTCGGATGTTTGGGTTTTTTGAGCTTAGTAACTAAGCAACTTGCTTCTTTTTCAAAATCCCCAGTCCCCAAGACCCGAAATTCCGAGTCTGGGATGTGTGGTCTTTCAAAGAGAACAAGTTGTTTTCTGCTAAGCCCAACCCTAGAGCCGTTTCACATAGGTATTGAAGTTATGCTTGATAAACGTTGAGTTTCCGGCTATTAGCCCTGTACTCTGCATAACTTGTGGTTTAGATGACCCTTTTGATCTTGTACTGTAAGCCGGCTTTCGCGTGGATATCATGTTGTTACATCTATACGAAAACAGGGTCAGGCAAGTCCCATTGGGCTTCATGGCTGATTGTAATCGTAAGCGAGCAAATCATGCCACTTTAGTGCGAGTCACATCGAGCTTAAGTAAGAAAAGTCAAGAAAATTTGGCTCCTTTGTCCGGTTATAAGATTGCAGCCGTACTCGTTTGCGAGTAATCGGCCCTCATAACTCATAGGCATCAAGGCCGGGTCTTTGAGTTTGTAAATGTGCTATTCAAGCAATCAGCCCCCAAGACCTAGATATTTGCAACATACTAAGGAAATTAATGTACTAAGAATGATAAATAATACTTACCTGGACGGAAAGTAAAAAACATAAGAATAAAACTTGATAGGACATGTGGAGAAGATATGTTGCTTAACCATCTCTTTATTGATATGAGAAAGTTAGGTCAGCAAGCCGCCTCATTAAAAACCCTCCAGTCCCCTTAGGTACCCTGGATAGGAAAAGAGTGCGTCTGAAACCTGCTGCCTGTTACATCATGCAATTCCACTTGCGAATGTAGTCTATACTAGGTATAGTAGGGACGCAGCTGAGCCACGTTCCATGGTCTGTCTCTCTCTTGCATAGATGAAGTGGTATGAGCGGTGTCGTTAACCGTAGCCGACTCTTCCCTTGCATCTACCAAGTAATATGATCCATTGTGCAGATTCCGGCTTATGATAAACGGTCCTTCCCATGGTGGTGATAACTTGTGTTTTCCTTCGTTTGACTGTACCAGGCGCAGAACCAGGTCTCCTTCCTGGAAGACCCGGGTTTTCACGCGCCGGCTATGATACCTCAGTAAATCTTGCTGATATATGGCTAATCTTTCCAGGGCTTGTTCCCTTTGTTCTTCTAACATATCCACGGCGTCCTGCCGGGTCTTTTCATTCTCTACTTCGACGTAAGCTGATACTCAAGGTGAATCATGAATAATATCACTCGGCAACACCGCTTCCGCACCATAAACCATGAAGAACGGTGTCATCTGAGTAGACCTGTTAGGTGTAGTGTTGATACCCCAAACCACTGAAGGTAATTCTTCAACCCATGCACCAGCAGCTCTGATACACGAAACTCGCAGTCGTGGCTTTAATCCACGAAGCAACTCTTGATTTGCCCTCTCCACTTGTCCATTGGCATGTTGATGGGCCACTGATGCTATGTCAAGCCGTATTCCATTGTTGCCACAAAACTTCTCCATCTCACCAAGGGACATGTTGGTTCCATTGTCGGTAATTATGCTGTGGGGATACCCGAACCGATAGACAATTCTTTTCTGGAACTTGACTGCTGTAACTGCTTCACAATTGGTAACTGGCATAACCTCAACCCACTTGGTAAACTTATCAATAGCCACCAAGAGATGTGTCTTTTTGCAAGGTGACATGTGAAAGGGGCCAACCATGTCCATACCCCAAACAGCGAACGGCCAAGTTAACGGAATAGTCCGTAATTCCATAGCCGGCACGTGGGTTTGGCGAGCGTATCTTTGACATCCGTCACACCTTGCCACCAAGCGCTCTGCATCTGCTAGGGCCGTGAGCCAGAAGAATCCATGTCGATAAGCTTTGGCCACGAGGGATCTTGTGGATGCATGATGCCCACAATCACCTTCATGGATTTCCTTGAGAATCTGTCGGCCTTCTTCTGGTGCTACACAGTGCAAAAAGACTCCTGCTGCACTTCTCTTGTATAACTCCCCATTGATGATAGAATATCCCTTTGCTCTCCTCAAAATTTGTCTTGCTAATACCTCCTGCTGTAGTAACTCGCCCCGTGATAGGTAGGCCAGGAACGACTCTGTCCACTCGGGAACAGCGCGCACTGTGGCCACGAGCTCCAAATCCGGGTCTTGATTTGCCAGTTCTTCTTCAGACTTGGTTTTATCTGATGGTCGCCATAGTTCACCTAGGAAAACATTGGGTGGAACCGGCTCTCTGCATGAGCCGAGTCTGGCGAGTGCATCTGCTGCCTTGTTTTTTCTTCTGTCTATGTGCTCCACCTCATACCCGGAAAAACATCCGGCAACCCTATCAACCTCTCTGTGGTATGCTGCCATAGTTGCATCTTTTCTATCCCAAGTTCCTGAGACATGCTGTACCACAAGGTCCGAATCTCCAAAGCATCGTATCCTCTTAATATTCATCTCCTTGGCTACCTTTAAGCCATGCAATAAGGCCTCATACTCGGCCACGTTGTTGGAACAATCAAAGTGAATCTGTAGCACGTAAGTCAACTTGTCTCCTTTGGGTGAAGTTAGCACCACTCCAGCTCCTGACCCCTCGTATTGCTTGGAACCATCAAAGTGCATGATCCAAGACTCGGAGTTTGGAGCCATGGTGGGCATGCTTGTGTGCGTCCTATCGTTAATGAAATCGACTAGAGCCTGGGATTTGATTGCTGACCTTGGCTCGTAGTTGATATGATAATCCCCCATCTCTATCGCCTATTTGGCTATTCTTCCTGTTGCATCCGAGTTTCTGATGATATCCGACATTGGTATCGAACTAACCACTGTTATAGGGTGCTCCTGAAAATATGGCTTCAGTTTCCGAGTGGCCATAAAGACCCCAAAAACTAGCTTTTGCCAATGTGGATAGCGCTGCTTTGCTTCTGATAATACCTTGCTGACGTAATAAACCGGTCTCCGGACCGGGTGATCTTTCCCATCCTCTTTACGCTCCACAACAACTACTGCACTAACGGCTCGGGGGCCAGCTGCTACGTATAGCAACATAGGCTCTTTAGAACCCGGGGCCGCTAGAACTGGTGCCTCAGCTAACTGCTTTTTTAGTGCCTCGAACGCTTCATCCGCCTCTTGATCCCAGACGAATTTATCAGATTTCTTCAAGAGCCGGTACAAGGGTATTGCCTTTTCTCCGAGTCTGGATATAAACCGGCTCAAGGCTGCTACGCACCCTGTGAGCTCCTGAACATGCTTCAAATTTTCCGGCTTTTTCAGACTCTGGATAGCTTTGATTTTATCCGGGTTTGCCTCGATTCCTCTCTCGGAAACGATAAAGCCGAGTAACTTCCCAGCTGGAACTCCAAATACGCACTTTGTCGGGTTAAGTTTCATCTGATATCTCCTCAGGTTCTTGAACGTTTCCTTTAAATCATCGATAAATGTCTCTGCCTTTCTGGTCTTGATCACCACATCATCTACATAAGCATGGACATTGCGTCCAATTTGATCCTCGAAGCACTTCTGAATACACCGTTGATAGGTTGCGCCAGCGTTCTTCAATCCAAATGTCATGGTCTTGTAACAAAAGGCCCCAAAAGGGGTTATGAATGATGTTTTCTCCCAGTCTTCTTTCTTGAGCTTGATCTGATGATACCCGGAATATGCATCCAGGAAACAAAATAAGTCACTTCCAGCTACTGCATCTATGATCTGATCTATCCTTGGTAATGAAAACGGATCCTTTGGGCAATGCTTGTTGAGACTCGTAAAATCAATGCACATCCTCTACTCATTAGTCTTTTTCATCACGAGATCCGGATTTGCTAACCAATCCGGGTGAAATACTTCCATGATAAAGCCGGCTGTCAGCAGCCGAGCAATTTCTTCTCCTATAGCTTTCCTTCTTTCCTCATTCATCTTCCTCAAACCTTGCTTCACGGTCCTGGACTTGGGATCGACGTGCAAACTGTGTTCTGCCAATTCTGTAGGGATACCCGGCATGTCGCTAGGCGTCCAGGCGAACACATCCTGATTCGAACGAATGAACTCCACAAGTGCTTTCTCCTGTTCGCTGTCCAAGTTAGATCCTATAGCAAATTGCTTAGAGGGATCACCCTCGACAAAAGCCACCATATTTGTATCCTGTGCTGCCTTGAACTTTGCTTTTTCATCTTCAGTGTTTGGTCTTTTTAACGTTGTTCTGTCATCCGGGTCTACTTGAGACCGGTAATACTTGAGTTCCTCTTTTCTGCAAGCTTGCTCTACCATGGCTGCATCTCCTTCGTCACACTCGGCTGCTATATCCCGGTTCCCATGTATGGTGATGGTCTGCTTGGGACCCGGCATCTTCAGCTGTAGATACACATAACACGGCCTGGCCATGAACTTAGCATAAGCCGGCCTTCGAAATAGCGCGTGATAAGGACTGCATAACTTAACCACCTCGAAAGTGAGCCACTCAACTCGATAATTATCCTTTGATTCTCCAAAAGCTACCTCCAATGTGATCTTTCCCTCGGGGCACGCTGAGTGACCCGACACAATTCCATGAAAAATTGTTGAACTTTTCTGTAGCATGGGATTCCTTGAGGCCCATGCGTAGAAAGGTTTCCCAGTATAAGATATTGATGCTGCTTCCACCGTCCATCAGAACCTTTTTCAACTCATAACCATTAACTTGTGGTGCAACCACCAATGCTAAGACTCCCGGGTGTTCTATCCTTTCCGGGTGATCTCTTCTGCTCCATGTTACGTCTTGCTCTGACCATCTCCGATATCTCGGGACAGCCGAAGAAACCGATTTTACCGCTTGCTTCAGTATATTTTTATCCTTGTTAGAAGTTCCTGTAGTATGCACATGATATTGTCCCAACTGCTTGGGGTTAGCTTGGAAACCTCCAGCTCCCCCTTGGTTGTTACCCGGATTTCCGCCTGCCGGGTTACCGGCTGGGGGTGGGCCGTTGCCCGGGTTTCCACCCGGACCCGGTCCTCCTCCCCGACCTGCACCTCGCATGGCTCTGTTCACTTCCTCGTTCTTCCATCTCTGTAGGTCCGCGCACTGCTCCAATGAGTGGTTAGCCGGCCTACCGTTCCTGCTGTGCTTTGGGCACGCCATTCTGAAGATATCCCAATTGTTACTCGGTCTTGGCGGCCCTTGATAATTTCCTTCTGCTCTGGGTCTCGAAGACCCGGCTTCTGTGCTAGCGACAAACTCGGAGCTTCCCTCGAACGGGCGCTTGTTCTGGTTGTTCCCATTGTTACCTCCATTGTTACCCGGCGTTGATCCGTTGCCGGTTCTTCCATTGTTGTTGTTCGTATTTGCTTTTGCTTTCTTGTCATCGACGTCCTCTTCTGTAGTATCCGTTGCGGCGTGTTTGTTGCATGCGTCCATTAGCTCTCCCATCGTAACTTCTGAAGCGTTCCGACTAGATTTCATGCGAGTTAGCTTTTGCACTAAAGGTGTGTACTTGCAGGTCTTCGCCATAGCTTGCAGCGCATCCTTGGGCTGAATATCTGTAGATGAATGAAGTATCTCCATAACCCGGCGTACCCAGCTGCACGTCGACTCTCCCTTCTTATGAACACATCGCTCTAGGTCATCAATAGTGAACAACTTTCTGCACGTCCCATGAAAGTGCTTGATAAACGCAGTTTTCAACTCCTCCCATGACTTGATAGATCCTTCCGGTAGATTGGTGAACCATAACTTTGCTGCTCCTTCTGACATCATCAAGTACATGAACTTGGCTTGAAGATTCTCGGATGCATTGGGAATCGACATAGCCATCTCATAACTGCTCAACCATGTTTCTGGATCCATAGTCGGCTCATAATTTACTACTTTACCCGGTTCTTTGAATTTATCCGGGTAAGGCTCAGCCCTGATGTTATCCGACAGACACTTAGGCCCAGCGAGATTAGTCGGGACCGGCCTTACTCGGGAAACGTGTGATCCTGCGGGGGGTGCGGCTGGGCGCGGTACTGCGGGTGGCCCGTGCACAGCAGACCCGGCCGCGGCCCTCCTGGCTCTGGAACTATCCACGATAGCTTGTGCTGCTGAAGCTGCTGGTACTGCCTGAACGCGGGGAGGAGGCGACATTTGCTGCTGCTCTTCCCTCCGCCGCGCTGAACTTGTCTGGATATTGCCGGTATTGCCTCGTTGCTGGCTGACATATGGTGTCCCATGCATTCCACTCCTGTGATCCGGGTAATTAACTTGTTGCGCCACCGCAGTGCGCAATAGATCTATCACCCGCCGGGTCTCCTCTGCGTGCGGTGACTCTCTCATGGGGATTTGATTCAGTGCGAGTGTTGCTGCGTACACGTTGTCCATGGGGTTGTTGTAATGACCTGCCGGTGTGCGAAATCGTGACGGTGGTGGTGGTGGTAATGTATTGCCGGTTTTAACTCCAGTCTGTGGTAAAGGTAACCCGGCTTGCACGTTTGTCGGCTGTGTTCCCACAGTTGCTGGTTGAGGTACAGTTCCTTGGTTCACCGCTGGAATCGGCTGATCCTGAGGTGTGATAAACAGTGTAGCCGGGTTTATAACTCCACCCAACGCTGGTAATCTGGTTTGGTGCCTTTGATGTATTCTAGTTGTTTCCTCTCGGAGCAGGGTTTCTAGTGCATCCAGCTCACGTTGGTGTGTGGCCATCCCGTGCCTTTCTGCTTCTACTTGCCTTCTTTGTTGCTCCAATGCACGACGGGCTACATCCAGATCCCTAAGACGTTCCGCCGCGTTTTCTGGAGTGATAACCGTGGCCAGAACGGTGGGATCTAGAATCAGATTGTTGTTGAACAGGGCCGGGTGTTGTGGATTGGAAGGACCCGCCCCTGGTGCCCGGTTCGCTAAGAATCCGAACGTGTTCGCGTGCAACTCGTTTTCCGCCGCTTGACTGGTAACCGATGCCGATTCTCCGTCAACCCGGACCAGGACCGGGTTTCCGTTAGCCGGACCTTGCTGCTGGGCCAATGCTTGTGCTGCTCCGACTGCGGCTGCGGTCACGTTACCTTGATTAAGATTGGTCGCAGGAGCCGTGTAAACCGCCACCTGGCGCACAATGCTTGGCGCCGATTCGTGTTGTTCCTCTTTGCTGCTATTTTCCTCGTACCGGTCCTCCAGCAGATGCAAGATAGACTCTGTATCATCTTCTCTCACGGCCCGGCCACGCGGGGTCCATGCCGGCTCCTCCGGCTGTTCCCTCTTCGTGGTGGGCTCTTCTGTCGGATCTATCGTCCCGACCGATTCTTCCCCATCTGACTGAACGTAGGTGGCCTCCCCTGACACAGAATCAAATCTGAATTCCTCAGGGATTGAACCGGACGTACATACCATGCCGATGAAGACGTTGATCTGGCCGATTGTCATGATAGATCCGGATTCGAGGTGATCCGACTCTGGCCCCCAGCCGGAATCCTCCACCATCTTCTCTCCTTCAGTGTCGGTGTAGATCTCGCCGATGACAAGGTTCTCCATGTTCTTCCGAGCTTCTCCCGTGATGTAAACACCCTTGGACGTAGGCCCCACGGTGGGCGTCAACTGTCGTGGGATAATCATGGCAGACGTTACCGGGGGTAACTTATCTTGGGGCAAATCGACTCTGGTGTTTGGGAGAGGGTTTAGCTCAGAAGAAAACATGATGATATGCGATCTGGTAGCCGGCAAGCAAGTCGCCGAGTCTCCGATCTCGATATATTAATCTCAACTCTCGTGTTACACTGGATACTCGATACCTAGCGATATTGCTCGAACTCTTGGATCTCTCTAAACTAAACCTAGGGGCCGGCTTATAAAGCATCCGGACCCCCTGGCCTGCTCTCCAAGGCATACTCTGAATCCTACCCGGACACTGCTTACAAAACCCTAAACTTCCTTACCGGAACCCACAATCCGGGTTACCAGGCCTTCGATCTTGGGCCTTCTAGAAGCTCCTTTATCCTTAGCCGGGTCTTGCGCAGCGTCCTTTGGGCCGAGTTACTCCTCGGCGTTGGCCTACCGGGTTATCATCCCTCCATCACCCGGAAAACGTATGAAAATGCTATAATTAAGGGAGAAAACATGTAGCAATTGGCATAATATGATCATTGAGCATAAGAAATTAGGGATGCGTTTATGACGTATCAAGCATCCCCAAGCTTAGTTTCTACTCGTCCTTGAGTAGCTAAACAATAAAAAAATAATTGATGAGGTGAGATGCTACTATCATAATCTTGATCATTAAAATGTAAAAGCATATGTATGCTGAGATCATAAAACTTCAAACATCAACATGATAAATAGAACTTTAATAATAAAGCATAACATTCCCTTTGCATCACGAAGAGTATCTTAAATTAAGGATCTTGAATAATAATGCAAAGAAAGATAAACGTTTGTTTTGGGTATAGAGAAAGCATGGCAAAGTGGTATTTCGCTAGTCCTTAAGAGTGGGACAAAATATAAATGCCAGGACACTTTCAAAGTTGAAGAGGAAGACTAGAACAAATAATTTAAGAACAAATAATATCACATCATAAAGTAATTATTGATGTTTATGGGACAAATGCACATAAAAATCATAATGACAAAAATGCTCTCTCAACTCTGCATAAAGTTAGAAGATGGAGACTCAACATAAAAGTAAAAGAAAGGCACTTCTCAGAGGGAAGCAGGGATCACTCATGTGCTAGAGCTTTTTTTTATTAAACAAAGGTATTAAAAGTTTGACATTTGTGGAGGAATGTCTATATTTTAGGAGGGGTGTATGCTAGTGTCAACGAATGGTAAACATACAATACTGTATATCACAAGCCAACTGGATTCACAAGAGCGGCTCCCATGGTGAAGGACGCAACTGGTGTAGAAGTTCATCCCTCTTTCTCTTTTGTTAACACAATTATGCTTTGACTGATATGATCAGGTGCAAAAATAGTGAAGAGAATTTGTTTGTATTAATTTAGGGCTAGGCACCCCGCTACCAGCTCTTCTATCATTTGGACAAGAGGATGAAGCCACTAGTCCAGGGTGTGAAATCCAATCAACAAGTGAGATAAACATTCTCTATTGACGTCCTCATGAGCAAAAAAAAAACAACACAAAGCAGGAGTAATTTTGAAAGTTTTAAAAGGTAACACATGAGCAATTTACTTGGAGTGGAAGTTAAATACCACATATAGGTAGGTATGGTGTACACAATGGGAAAACTTTGGTTTAAGGAGTTTGGATGCATGAGTAGAATTCCATACTCAGTACAATTGGAGGCTAACAAAACACTGGGAGCGACAAATCAAGAGAGCATAAGAGCCATAATCATGCATAGCGACATAAGCATCATAAATTAAAGCATAAGCGGTATGACAAGTTCAAAAACTAAGTGGTCATGGAGGCTATTCGTGACTGGTTTGTAGTCATAAACATGGTCTGAGCATGCGCCAAGTCAACTAAATAAAACATTCAAAAGAGAATACCATATATTGATGCTTTACTATGACAAGAACAACTCATGAATCTTTCAAAACATATTAAACACTCTCATCTATTTATGGATATTCATGCTACTCAATAACCACAAGGCTTTAAAACTAAAATAACATTTAGCATGGCATGAAAAAGTTCTAGCCACAGTCTATACAAGCTTATACTAGTACTGTTATAAATTCTACATCAAGCATCAGTTCTCTTTTTCCAACAAGCACCATACAAGATATGTTTTAACAAAAATAATCTCTATGATATAACAAGAAAACATGAGAGTACTCAAATAATACTACTAAAACTAACAACTCTTATAAGAGATGCATGCAAAACAAGAGCTAAATAAATGCAGCAGCCCAACATAGACTAAGAATACAACGTATTCTCATGAAAAAACGGAGCGTGTCACTCTCCAATAAAAGAATGCCGGGGTCCAACCAAGATTATTATGAAAGTAAAAACAAACTGAAACCAAAAAATAAAAGACGCTCCAAGTAAAACACATAAGGTTTGACCGAATAAAAATATAGTTTCAGTAGAAGAGACCTGATAATTTGTTGATGAAGAAAGGGATGCCTTGGGCATCCCCAAGCTTAGACGCTTGAGTCTTCTTGGAATTTGCTGGCATGTACCACCGGGGAATCCCCAAGCTTAGTCTTTTCACACTTCTTGATCTCAACATATCATCCTCTTCTCTTGACCCTTGAAAACTTCCTTCACACCAAAATTCTGACAATCTTCATTAACAACATTAGTGCAATCGAAATAATAAACTCACATGGTTCAGTTTCAACACAAGAATATCACTCAGAAACACATTAGCTACTTTCAACACTTCTTTTAAAACTCTTTTTCTCAAAAGAACACCAAAAGAAAGAGATTAAGATGCAGATGCAATAATTGGCAGATATCTGTCAAAATTGAACAGCAGGCAAAGATCGATTTTTTCGAAAATCTTATATTGCTCAAATAAATAAGTGGTCAACTAAGAAAAGGTGCGAATATAGCCCAGGATTAAGCAAAAAAAAGCTCAGGTCATTTTGAATTTTCTCTGATTTTACACGTAATTAATAGTGGTCAGTAGAAATCTGTTTCCTGTGCAGAAATCCGAAATATAGTGTCAACTTTCCACTAGAGGTTTTACTTGGCTCAACAAAAACACAGAAGAAAAGATACAGCGTGGTTTCTAAGGAAATAGACAACACCAGGTGCAAAGCACACCAAAGTAAACAAAGAAAAACAGAGAAATAAAATGGGTTGTCTCCCGGTAGCGCTTTTGTTTAACGCCTTTCAGCTAGGCCTAAAAGATCAAATCAAGTATTTTCAAGTGAATAAGCAAAACCTATAACTTCCTCTAAACCATTATTTGCAGCAATAGGCACTCCATATGTTTCTGAAGATTCAATATGGAGGTCACTCTTAGTTTCATCAATAGGTTTAGCAATTTTCAGCATAAATTGAGATTTGGGTTTAGTTATCTTGCGAACATACATGAATCTTTGTTCCTTTCCCACAAAGGCTTTCTCCTTCTTGAAATTGAGAGATGAAAAAGTTGAGCTTAAAGTTCCCATAGCATCTTCTAGTTTACCAATCCTAAAATTTTGATTATCATGAGTGTTGCTAGCCTCTAAAGCAGTGATTCTTTTATTAATAGTAGTCATTGATTCATTAATTTTGCTAGCATTATGAAGAAAAATTGGTAAGTTAATTTCCAAAGAGTTTAGTTTATAAATAACATCCTCCAAAGTGATCTCAGTTTTAATAGTTGTAATGGCGGAGGGGGGGGGGGGTGATCCTACTAAACTTTCAATCAAATTACAGACTTATAATGCAGGAGTTCCTAGAAAATTTCCAACCGTAAGAGTATCTAACACATACCTATACCAACCAGAAATACCAACATAAAAATTCCCCAGGAGTATCACGGTAGAATACTTTTTAGTACATTTATTATGAGCATCATTTATTATATAGCAAGCATCTTTTAAACTCTCTCCCCCTTGTTGCTTAAAAGAACGAACCTCAACCTCAGGGATACTCATTCTAGTGAAATAAAAGCAAATAAATAACAGATATAAAGTAAACTATTTTTTGTGTGTGTGTTTTTGATATAGAGAAGTAAAACAAGACAAAAATAAAAACACGACAATAAACATAATAAATAGGTTGAGAGTGAGAGACTCTCCTTGACAGAAGACTTCCTTCTCCCCGGCAGCGGCGCCATAAAAATCCTTGATGCACTTTGTTGGGAATCCAAAGAGGAGGGTGTGATGAGCACAACGGTAGGAGTTTTCCCCTTAGTTAAGAACCAGGGTTATCAATCCAGTAGGAGAAAGAGGACCTTCGGAAGATTGATGCCACTGACGGTGGTGCTGACGCTTCACCGGTTTCAGCAACAACGTGGAACCTGCACACAACACAACCGAAATACTTTGCCCCAACGGTACAGTGAGGTTGTCAATTTCACCGGTCTTGCTGAAAACAAAGATTAGAAGTATAGTGTGAAAAACAGTGTATGCTTGCAGTGAGTAAAGAGAGCAGGAAATTGTTGTGGTTTCTTTAACACTGTTGAAAATGGACCGGGGTTCATAGGTTCACTAGTGGTGTCTCTCCATAAAATAACATGTTGGGTGAACAAATTACAGCTGGGCAATTGACAAATAAAGGTTGCACCCTAGTGCACATTATAACATGATGACTACTATGATATTTAGTGAGGGCATTGCAACAAAATACATAGACCTAAATCCATCTGCATCTATGACTAATAATACACCCTCAGATCATCATCCGAACCCCCTTAGGTATTAAGTTGTAAGCAACAGATAATCGCATTAAGGAATGTGGTGTAATGTAAGCAATGATTATACATGCGGTTACTCTCACCGCAGTTTTCTCCCTAATGGCAACAACACATCCTCCCCCTTCACGTTTCTATCACTCGAGCAAGGCAACGAGGAGGCATAAACCCACTATCAAGCATAAATACTCCCTCTTGGAGTCACTAGCAACTACTTCGCCAGAGCAACCAATAGCAACGGAAAGCATGCAAGATCACAAATAACATATGCAATAAAGACTATAATCAACTTGGCAAAAGGTCAATATTCATTGGATCCCAGCAAACACAGCATATAGAATTACATAACATCAATCTTGACCATGATAGGCAGCTCACGAGATCTAAACATGGAGGCATATGAAGAGGCGACAACCATATAGCTACTGCTATGGACCCGTAGTCCAGGTATGAACTACTCACGCATCACTCCGGAGGCAGGCATTGTGATGTAGAAGCCTCCGGTGATGATTTCCTCTTCGACAGGGTGCCGGAAAATAGCTCCAAAACCCTCTTGATCTAGGGTTGACGACGACGGCGGCTGCGGAACTTTTTCGGGATTTTTTATCAGGTGCCTAGGGCTTTCCATCCGGGGGAAATAAATAGGCGAAAGGCCAAAGGCGGTGGAGGACAGGGGCCCCACACCCATAGCTGGTGCGGCCAGGGGGACCCATGCCAGCCTATGGTGTGCCCCCCATGTTGCCCCTCTTCGACTCTTCTTCGGTGTTCTGGATGCTTCCGGGGAAAATAGACACTTCGGGCTTTGGGTGGTCCAATTCCGAGAACGTTTCCAGAACAACTTTTCTGAAGCAAAAAAAAAAAACAGAAAACATGAACTGGCACTTGGCATCCTGTTAATAGGTTAGTCCCGGAAAATGTATGAAAATGCTATAATTAAAAGAGAAAACATGGAGCAATTGGCATAATATGATCATGGAGCATCAGAAATTAGGGATACGTTTATGACGTATCA
>JAPCYS010003796.1:0-32280 GCA_028641055.1 Alopecurus myosuroides
CCCAGTCGGTTCATCCCGTGACCTGGTCGACTCCGTCCAGCCTTGGGCCTCTATGCTCCTTAAATCAGACTCTGGGCTGGTCCTCTGTCTTGTCAGGGTTACAGAATAGGTAACCCGTATCTCCTCTCTCACGGTTGGCAACCATAAACCGGATCTTCCAGATATAAACCGGACCATCAGTCTCGGGTTCCAATGAATGAGTTCTGGTTTATATGAGGGGTAGGTGAGGCTCCCCCACACCTATTCCCCCAACATTAGCCCCCAGGTTAACCTGAACACTTAAGTTTTTGGACTTTAAGATGTTCACGTTAAACTTCGTGGAACGCAAACTAGACCAAAATCATTCGCCTTTATAAGATAACCTTCAACAGAATATCCGGTCTGGATTTCATGGGCTAAGATCTTTATCTCCAGGGTTGTATCTTTACGTTTCTTGTAAAGATAACTCTCACATTTTTATCTCCCAGATCTCCGGAACCATAAAAATCTTAACCTAGCCCGGATTCTTCTCCACGTAATTATTCCATTTCTTCGGAAAAAATCTCCTGCCGTGATCCGATCTAGCTGTATCTTTCCGTAAATAATTTAATCTTGAAGGGTATTTGCGCAAAAGTTACCACTTAACCCTAGGGTTTAGACCCCGCATATAAATACCAGGAGTATGGCCCCCAGGGCTCATTCGTACCCTGCGCTCCCTACTTCATCTTCCACCTCCGATCCAAGCTCGAGAGCCCTACTTTCCTTCCTGCGCCGCCGCTGCCGGAGCTTCGCCGGCGTCCACCTCAAGATGCGGAAAGAGAAAACCTTGGCGTCCAAGGCTGGAGGAACAGGGAAGAAGAAGAAGACCGGAGGGGCTTCTGGCTCTGGTACCGTCGGTTCAGGTAGAAGCAAGATGCAAGTGAACTGGTGCAAGTCCAAGATAACCCAAGGCCGGCTCACGGAGATATAAGACTCCAGGCTACCACCCAAGGGTTTATCTTGGCGTGCTCCGGGAAATGAGATCCGGCCCGCTCCTGGGCCGGGTGAGGTAATAGGTTTTGAAGCCCATATTCTGCACGGGTATCGCCCACCCGGGTCTCTCTTTTTTCGCCGGCTCTTAAATTATTATGGCCTCCATCCTCAAGACCTTCCACCAAATTCCATTCTTAATGTTAGCAACTTCGTAGTCCTCTGTGAGGACTACCTCCAAGTAGAGCCAAACTTAGACCTTTTTCTCGAATACTTCTATCGTAACAAGCACCCAGAGGTAGCTGGGGGTGAACTTATACACTGTGGGGGGGTCTCGTTCCAGAGACGAAAGGATATTGCCTACCGAGGTATACCTCTGGCCAGCCACCCCAAGCTGTGGCAGAAATCTTACTTCTACATTAAAAGCACCACTCCTGAGGGTGAACCGGCCCTTCCGGGTTACCGTCCTGAACGCTTAGTCTACACCAGCTCCATGAATTCTTATGCTAAGTCTGTTGATCGAATCAAGATCCGTCCTCTCCTTAAACGCGTAACCTCATTGATAGTTCACGGGATTACGGTGTTAGACTTGACCAAAACCTGGGTAGATTGGCGTATCCAACCCCTCAGTATCAGGGACGGGCTATTCCACGAGTATGCCGGTTCAACAGATTCCATGCGATATTCTGAGTCTATAGTTTCTAAGTCAGAAATGACAACCTCCTTAAAATTCCTGGTTGGAGTGAAGCAAGATAAATTCTTCGATGTTGGTCTGGAGCCCTTTAGCTCTTCCAACCCGGCTCCTCCCGTAAGTCTCCGTATCTTTTATGTTATAAGTAAATTTCATTCTCTTAACTGCGCAAGTTCTAACCTCGACGTTGTTCCGGTTCATAGGCTATAGACTCTTTCTGGGTTACCACAGAAGAGCTGACTTCTCCACCTGAAGATGAAGAATCCGAAGAGCAAAGCGACGACGAGGAAGAGGTTTCTGAATTTTATTCCCTCGATCAGTTGCCCAACCAATTTGCTGATGCTGATTACTTGCAGGATGAGCACGCAGAACAGGAAGTTGCCGGGTTAGGCGGTGGACAAGATGGTGAGGAAGAGCCAGGTCACGAAGTTCCGGATCAGACTATGCAGGATCTCAACCCCTCTACTCCCATCACCGCTTCCAACCTGGTGACTGAGAAGGAGTCCCCCGCAGGCCAGAAGAGGACCCGACAGGCCATTGCAAAGGTGCATATCTCTAGACAGTCAAAAAATCCTTTGAAACCATCCTCACACACAGAGAAAACGCAGGATGATGAGGAGGGCAGCAAGAAAAGAAGGAACCGGAGCTCTGGCTTAAGCGAGTTAGAAACAGGTTTGCCTGAGAAAACTCCTACTCGCCGGGTCTCCAAAGTCCGGGTTTCACCCACTGCTTCACACCCCTTAGCCGGACAAATGAGGCCAGAACGGAGTCGTCCTTTACATTCAGATTCTCCGAACTCAGACTCGTCCCATTTCAGCGGGGCTAGTGAATTTTCCATCAACTCTGGGTAAGTTAAATTTCTTCCCTAGTTTTTCCACTGCTAATATCTTAATCTTGCAATATAACTTAGAGTTTTTCCTTTACCACATCGCTCAGGTTGTACTGAAAGTGACCCTGTTTCCTCCGCCGCTCCCTCCGTAAACGTTGAAGAAAAAACCCTTGGGGAAGAGGATGATGAACCGACTGCTCCATCGCCGGGTCATATGGATGTTATGGCTGAAGAAACTGAAGAAGAGGTGAACCCGGATGATGATATCTGGGGTAATGATCCTCCGGTTGAAAAGGCGAACGTTCAGGATCCGAACGTAGTTATAAACAGATCTCAGGTTGTCGAGGCCACTGGACCTTCCACCGTGCTCTCCAAAGTAACTGAAGACCTAAAGGTGAAGCCGGAAGACAAGAGAGCTACTCCTAGCCCGAACATTGAAGGCCAGAGATTTGATACGCTTGCTCAAGAACTCTCTGAAACATAAATATGAGGTAACCTCGATATTTATAACTTGTAGCCCTCAACCTTCTAGTTTATATTCGTAATATATACTTGGAGATTTGTTACTGAATAGCTGTAGCCCTCAAGGGCCAGTTTATAATGAAATTATAAACTGGACTTACTATGCTTTTGTTCTCAACCACTTTAACTAAGATTGAAGTAGTGTAGCCCCAAGTGTCGGATTGCGAGCCTGCAGCAAGCCGGGACTTAGACATAGCTTATAACGCAATCCGTAAACCTTGAAATAATGTATCCCCCAAGTGCCGGGTTGTGAGCCTGCAGCTACTCGGGACTTAAATTTTTCTTGAGATTGCGAAAAATTCACCAGTTTCCGGGTTATGCTATTATAAGCCAGATATTTATAAAGTTATGAATAAACATGTGAATAACTTGAATCTGTTGTGCCCAATGAACTTGCAGAGTCTTGAATCTTCCTCGCAAAAGGAGGTTTCAAATTTGAAGAACCTGCTCACCCAAGAGGCCAAGAAAACTGAGGAAGCCAGGACCCGGCAGAAAGAACTAGAAGATCAAATAACTGAGGCAGCCAAGACTTGGTTTGTTTTACAGCAGGATTTTGAAACCCGGGAGAAGGATCTGTTAACTAGAGCAGAAACTGCTGAGAAGGACCTAGAGGAAACCCGACCAATTTTACCAAGGTCACAGATCTTCTCAGAGATATCACTTGCAGTGTTTTTGGTAAGTTTGTCCGGTTTATTATCCCCTATCAATGTACTGCTTTTCCAATGCTGTATTTCTTTTGTTCTACTATCAAATAGCTTTGTTCTGATCAGAATATACCTTTTGTAACCTGTAGGAAGAATGCATGGCAATAACCTGAAACTTCCAGACCTGAAACTTAAGGCCTTGTTCACCCTGATCCGGCAGCTATACATTGGAGGTGGAGAATGTATTAAAGTTGTTCAGAACTGGGACACTCCTCCTAAAAGGCTTAGTGAAATGATTGTGGAGCTAACTCAGGTCCCCCAGTGGATAGAGGAGCATAAGCTATCATCCTGCCGCCGTGGTGCCATCAAGGTCATGTCCCTGGCGAAAGCCTATCACCCGGAATTGAATCCGTATCTTCTGGCGGGTGGCTTCCTAGAGTATAAAGCAGATATGTCAAAGTATGACAAAAAGGACTTCGCCAGGATAGAGAGGGAGTGTCGGTTCCAGGCTTGCACCATTGTTGAAAAGGTCAAGCTGAAGGATATGTGCCCGGGTTATACTTCGTCGGGTGAGCGTAAAATGCCATTTACTCCTCTAGCTATGGTTGTTGTTTGCCAAGCCTCGCCGAAGAGCCGACTCTCTATAGCCTCTTCATCTGGTGCATCTCAATCTGTCACTCCGTCTGTTTCTGCACCACCTCGCCCATTATATGAACCGGAGAATGTTACTAATGCTCTGGCTCAGCTAGGGTGGAAGTACATCCCTGCTGATAAGGTGGAAGAAGCCATCCAAGCCACCGATAAGCCGGAGATTCAAGACCTGGCGCCTCAAGATCTGGCAACTCAGGACCCGACCCAGCAGAAAGGAAAATCTGCCGCAGAGTAAAAACGTTTGGTTTGTGCAAAAAACAATAAATCAACCTGGATGGGTTTGTAATAGGCTAGATGAACTTTATTTCTAGCTCTATTTTTTGAAAGTGCGCGTGTGCACTTATGCTACAATTTGGTTTGTAATAACCCGAATTTCCTTCAATTTTTATGCGAAAAATTTCCGGGGTTACATGCTTTTGTATCACCTTTTATTTGTATCTGAAGTTTTCCTTGACTTGGTTTTTCTTTGCTTTCTAGCGCAGCCGGTTTTTCGCATGACATATTCTAGTGTTATAGCTCTGGTGAGTTCAGGGTCATTGTAACCTGGTTTTGCCGGGTTATATCATGATTGACTCATCCAAGTTTAAACATCTAGGTCATAAAAGTGCGTGTAACCACTGACTGGCAGGCAAGTATAACCAATATATTTTGGCTTGTGCCAGATTCTTGAGATATAGATTGTGCTCTAGCATCAGCCCCCAAGGAATCATGTAGGAAAAATATTGTAACTTCCTGTTGTAATGATATGAAAACAAATCTCAATAACTCAAATGTTGTTGACATTACTTCTTATTGCTAAAATAACATAGTGATTACAATGATCCTATGTATAATATGGCCTCAGCTGGGCTATGTTCCATGGTCTTCCGGTTTCTTCCTCAAATGTTCGTGATTTATCAACATCACGCATATCAATGAGGTAATAAGATCCATTGTGCCGTTTTTTACTTACCACAAATGGCCCTTCCCATGGAGGACTTAGCTTGTGCATCCCGTCCTTTTTCTGAATTAGTCTCAAAACTAGGTCTCGTTCCTGAAAACTTCGAGTCTTAACTCTGCGGCTATGATAGCGATGCAGGTCCTGCTGATATATAGCTAACCTGGATGCTACAAGGTCACGTACTTCCTCTAAATCATCTAGCGAATCTTGACGAGCTATCTCATTCTGGATTTCCACATAAGCAGTCACTCGTGGTGAATCGTGACAAATATCACTTGTCAAAACTGCCTCTGCTCCATAAACCAGAAAGAAAGGTGTATAACATGTTGACCTATTTGGGGTAGTTCTTATATTCCATAAAACAGCGGGCAACTCTTCAACCCAACAGCCAGCAGTTTTCTCCAATGGAACCTAGAGTCTGGGTTTGATACCTTTAAGTAACTCCTGGTTAGCTCGCTCTGCCTGCCCGTTAGACTGTGGATGGGCCACGGAGGTAAGGTCTAGTCTTATATGGTTATGTTCACAAAACTTTTGCATTGCTCCTTCTGACAAATTTGTCCCATTATCTGTAATAATGCTATGTGGGTAACCGAATCTGAAAATCAGCTTTTTTAAGAACTTGACTGTTGTAACCGCCTCGCATTTACTGATTGGTTCTGCTTCTTACCACTTTGGAAACTTGTCAATAGCCACCAGTAGATGAGTCTTTTTATCAATTGATCTTTTGAAAGGTCCCACCATGTCAAATCCCCAAACTGCAAAAGGCCAGGTTATGGGTATCATACGTAAATCCTGAGCTGGCACGTGATCCTGCCTTGCATATCTTTGACATCCTTCACATGTTTTAACTATATGTTCTGCATTAGTATTCGCGGTTAACCAAAAAAATCCATGTCTTGAAGCTTTATTGACCAAAGATCTAGAACTTGCATGGTGGCCGCAATCTCCTGAATGAATTTCTCTTAGAATTTGACATCCTTCTTCTGGAGAAACACATCTTTGAAAAATTCCAGTTGCACTTCTCTTGTGCAGCTCGCCATTTATAATTGTATATGACTTGATCTTCTTGTAACCTGGCGAGCGATAACCTCGTCCTGCGGGAGCTCGCCTCTCATAAGGTATGCAAAATATGGCTCAGTCCACTCTGGGATTATATGCAGGGCAGCTACTAACTCTGATTCTGGATCTGGATTTGCTAGGTCTTCCTCTGTTGGGATTTTAATGGACGGGCTATGAATTTCATCTAGAAAAACATTTGGTGGAACTTGCTTTTTCGGGGAACCTAGACGAGCCAATGCATGAGCTGCTTCATTGAGACGTCGATCGATATGATCCACCTGATATCCTTGAAAATGTCCAGCTAGCTGGGTAACCGCTCGTCTATAAGCTGCCATAACTGGGACTTTAGAATCCCAGGTTCCTGTAACTTGCTGAGAGACCAGATCAGAATCACCCAGACACCGAATCCGGGTTATGCTCATTTCTTTCGCAACTCGAAGCCCGTGGAGCAAAGCTTCATACTCTGCTGCATTATTAGTGCATCTGAATGAAATTTGCAAGACATAGCGAAACTTATCTCCTCTTGGACATGTTAACACCACACCAGCTCCTGAACCTTCCAGCTATCGAGACCCGTCGAAATGCATAGTCCAGTATTTAGTATCTGGTTTATCCGGTGGAACCTGTAACTGTATCCAGTCATTTATAAACTCTATCAAGTCTTGGGATTTTATTGCGGTCCTTGGCTCATATTTGATATGATACGGCCCCATCTCAATAGCCCACTTGGCAACTCTCCCTGTTGCTTCTCTGTTTTGAATAATATCAGAAAAAGGTGCTGAACTAACCACATTAATAGAATGTTCCTAAAAATAATGTTTCAGTTTACGACTAGCCATGGATACTCCGAAAACCAGCTTCTGCCAATGTGGGTAACGCTGTTTAGACTCTGTTAGGACCTCGCTCACATGGTAAACCGGCCGTTGAACAAAACCTTCTGTATCTTCTAGCTTACGCTCCACAACTACCACCGCACTCACTGCCATGTTATTTTCCGCTATGTATAGTAACATGGGTTCTTTCTTCTCAGGCGCAGCTAATACAGGTGCGTTGGAAAGTTATTTTTTCAGGGCCTCCAATGCCTCATCAGCCTCTTGATTCCATACAAAGGTGTTAGTTTTCTTCAACAATCGGTATAAGGGTATAGTCTTTTCTCCTAGTCTGCTTATAAACCGGCTCAAGGCAGCAACACAACCTGTCAGCTTCTGAACGTCCTTCAGGCAAACCGTCCTTTTCAGGTTATGTATGGCCTGAATTTTTTCCGGGTTTGCTTCAATGCCTCTCTCTGAAATAATGAAACTCAGTAACTTCCCAGCTGGTACGCCAAAGACACACTTTGTTGGGTTAATCTTCATTTGGTACTTGCGCAAATTGGTGAATGTCTCTTCCAAGTTGAGATCAAAGTGTCACCTTTTTGGGATTTGATTACTATGTCATCCACATAAGCGTGCACGTTTCGCCCAAACTGACTTTCCAAGCAATTCTGGATACACCTTTGATAAGTTGCCCCTGCATTTTTCAAACCGAAAGGCATTGACGTATAACAAAACGCTCCAAAGGGAGTAATGAATGACGTCTTCTCTTGATCCTCTTCCTTCATTTTGATTTGATGATAACCTAAGTAGGCATCCAGAAAACATAGCAATTTGCAACCAGCCGTAGAGTCTATAATCTGATCAATACGGGGTAACGCGAACGGGTCTTTAGGACATGCTTTGTTCAGATCTGTGTAGTCTATGCACATTCTCCAGGTTCCGTTTTTATTGAGAACGAGAACTGGATTAGCTAACCACTTTGGATGAAACACTTCTACTATAAACCCCGCTGCAAGTAACCTGGCAATCTCTTCTCCTATTTCTTTCCTTCTCTCATCATTGAAACGACGGAGGAACTGACGAATAAGTGTCAATTTAGGATCCACATTTAAACTGTGCTCAACAAGTTCCCTTGGGACACCTGGCATGTCAGAAGGTTTCCATGCGAAGATATCCCAATTCTCACGGAGGAACTTGATGAGCGCTTTCCTATTTTTCTGTCATATGAGTCCCCACGCTGAACTGCTTAGATGAGTCACCGGGGGTAAAGTCCACCAGCTTGGTGTCTTGAGCAGATTAAAATTTTAACTTGGACTCGGCTGATGGCTTTTTGAGCGAGGTCATGTTTCCTGGATCAACCTGTAGTTTATACAATTTCAAATCCTCTTTTGCACAAGCAGTCTCTGCATAGGTTGCATCGCCTTCCTCACATTCCAAAGCTATGTCTCTGTCACCATTGATAGTAATGTTTCCATTGGGGCCTGGCATCTTTAACTTGAGGTAAACATAGCAGGGTCTGGCCATAAACTTGGCATAAGCTGACCGTCCGAACAGAGCATGGTATGGACTTTTCAATTTGACCACTTCAAATGCTAGCATCTATGTCGTGTAATTTTCAAATAACCAAAAGCAACTTCAAGAAATATTTTTCCGATAGGTTGTGCAGACTTACTATGTACGATCCCATGAAACACGGTTGATGATTGTTGAAGCTATTTCTCTTGCAGGTTCATCCTTTTGAACGTGTCGTAATAAAGTATGTTTATACTTCTTCCTCCATCCATCAGTACCTTATCTAACTTATATCCTCTAACTTGTGGAGCCACGACCAGAGCCACTCCACCTGGATTATCAACTCGTGGAGGATGATCAGCCTGACTCTAGGTTATGGGTTGTTCTGATCAGTTAAGTCATCTAGGAACAGCGGGAGTGACTGTGTTGACAGCACGCTTCTGCACCTTGCGTTCTCTCCTGCAGGAACTAGTGGTGAATACATGATATTGACCTGAGCTTAGCTGCTTCGGATTTGTTTGAAAACCGGTATTTCCTCCTTGGTGACTGCCGCCCGGGTTAGTTCCCTGGTGACTCTGACTATGATGACCCGGATTATGATTTCCGGGTCCCAAGCTGCCAGCTCCCGGATGTCCACCTCCCATATTTCCTGGGTTGCCTCCTCCGCTGTTTCCTGTTATTACTTCCGCTAGGTCTAAAACCCTGCATGATGAAACAATTTTCCCAAGAATGATTTGCTAATTTTCCATTTTTGCTATGTCGGTGGCATGGACCCTTCAGGGCCTGTTGAGCCCGTGCAAAGCTGTTTGGCCGAAAAAATTTATTTTCTCTGAAGTTGTTGCTCTGACGTTGGTTTCTGTAACTTGTATTCGTGTTAGCCACTAAATCTGAAGTCCCATCTCCGTTTTTACGCTTGTTATTGTTCTGGTTATGGGGTTGCTGTTGCTCTGACTCGGGTTCTGGCTACCCTTGGTTCCAGTTTTCTTTCCCTTCGCGGACTTCTCGTCATCTGAGTCTGCGTCTTTTGTTTTGTCAGACTCCGCATACTTGGTCATGGCATCCATCAACTCGCTCATATCACTTACGTATCGCTTAACGCCTCCCAGCTTATGCTTCAAAGGGTCAAACCTGCAATTTCTTTCCAATGCTATCACTGCTTGTTGGGCGGTGAGTCCGACAGACGAATGTATGATCTCCGCGACACGTCGAGACCAATGTTGGGCAGACTCCCCTTCCTTCTGGACACAGTTTTCCAGGTCTGTAATAGACTCCCCTTCCTTCTGGCTATGTTCTGAACTGTTGGTTGAACATGACCTGGATTCCTATTTTCTGGTTCCGCAACTCTATGTCCTGCATTTATAACTCGAGGTGCGTAAGATACGGTTGGCCTGGGTGCGTTTGGTTGCTGCCGGTTTAGATTGCTAGATCCGGCCGGAACTGGTGAATTTCCATGATGACTTCTCGGCAAGGAATTCCTGCTGTTGTAAGGGGTTGAGTGTATCATGTCCTGATTACTGTAATTCATCTGCTGGACCACCGATGTTTGTAACATCTCGATTGCCCTCCGAGCTTCAATACCAATGGGATCATTGGGGTTGACTGGAATCCGTGCCAGACTGTTTGTTGCTGCCCAAATGTTATCCATTGTATTGTTGAAATGACCTGGCGGTGTGTGGAACCTTTCTTGGATAGGTTGTTCTAGGACCGAGACAAAATTCAGGTTACCATGCAACTGGATAGGTGGCCGAAAACGCGTCAGGTGAACTGGAGCTGGAGCAACCGGCGGGTTCATGGCATGAACCGGCTGGGCCGGGTTAGGTGCCCCAGGCGTCCCGACTGGAGACGTAAATAAATTCTGTAAGTTGGTAGGTCCCAGTCATGTGCCAAATTCATTGTTCAGCCGGGTATGATAGCGCATGTTCTATATCGAAGCTAACTCCCTCTATCTGAAGTTTAGATGAATTCCTTCTCTCTCCAGATGTGTTGCTTCCTCCAGGACTTCTGACCGAGCTTTGTTTATACATGTTACCTCTTTCTCGATCTCCGCGCGGGCACGAGTTATCTCTTGTCTAAGTCTTTCAATCTCCAAATTACGTTGCACCATGTTCTCTGGGGTAATTGGAGTAGCCAAGAATTTATTTAATGAATCCATAGCAGCCGTCAGCTCGGGCCTTGGGTTATATGACGGGGGCGCTGTCAAGTCAATCACTGCCTCGGACGGCCTAGAGTTAGTCGGGCCGAGTCCTGTTGGTCGCGGTCTCGTAGGTCCAACTGGGGCTACCGTTGGGCCCGTTGATGTTGTTCCCGCGTCCCCTGGTCCTCCTGGAACTGGATTCAAAGTTGAAACAGTGTCTGTAATTAGATTGCCACTAGCGTCATACCTGGGCTCTGCTGTTCGCGTTGGTGCAGCCATGTAAACAGTTGTGTGATGAGTTGTATCCTTTAGACTCTGCAGATCTGGTTCAAGGTCTCCTCCTAACCTGTCTTCAAAGAGCTGGTGGATGGATCTTGTTTCGTCATGGTCATTGTTCCCAACTGACGATTCACCATTTGAATATATCATCGTAGCCTACTCCGGGACCGAATCTGACTGCTGGTCAGGGTCCTGTGTTCCCACGAAGCCAACAAAGATGTGGATACCGCCGAAGGGGACTCGAAATCATGACTCCACTGAGGCGGACTCTAGCCCCCATATGTCATGGTTGTAGTAGTTTCCATGCTGGCTCCTCCTGAGCCGGCCTATCGCGAGCTTCTCGATCCCTGGTAAGGCTCCGTCCGAAAAGACGACGCTTCCGCGAGCAGGCCCCACGGTGGGAGCCAACTGCCGTGGTGTTGTCACGGCAAGTGTCCTCATAAGAGAACTAGATTGCGAGGCCATTTATACTAAGGGAAACTTCGAAAGGGTTAAGGTGGAAACGGGAGATGCGAGTTTACCCAGGTTCGGTCCCTCGATTGAGGGTAAAACCTACTCCTGCTTTCTTACTATCAAGGAACAAGGTATCAATTACAAAGGGCGATTCCGGCTCTCGATGTCTCGAGTTACTTTGCTATCAACTTAGAACTTGTCTTTCTACGTCCTAGGGTCTCGCCTTATATAGGGGACGAGACCTCCGGGTTACAAAGGATCCGGGTTACCCCCATTCTCGGAGTCCTGATCTAATCCGACTCTAGGTCTTCCCCGGCCAGTTCATCCCGTGACCTGGTCGTCTCCGTCCAGCCTTGGGCCGGCCTCCAGGCCTTGGGCCTCTATGCTCCTTAACTCAGACTCTGGGCCGGTCGTCTGTCTTCTCCGGGTTACAGAATAGTTAACCCGGATCTCCTCTCTCCCGGTTGGCAACCATAAACCGGATCTTCCAGATATAAACCGGGCCATCAGTCTCGGGTCCCAATGAATGAGTTCCGGTTTATATGAGGGGTAGGTGAGGCTCCCCCTCGCCTATTCCCCCAACACAGCCATTAAATCACATATATCTTATATGAACAAACTAAGCATGCTCACATGGATGGGTATATGTACAAAAATGAAAGCAAATAGAGTTCATACCAGCCTCTCACCACAACTTGAATTGTCATAGATCGTCATTATTGCTCTTCACTTGTGGATCGAATAATATATAATGAAAACCAAGCTCCAATGGAGTCACGGACGACCGTTGAACTCTGCAACAAACTTTACAAAACCAAAGAAGAAGAACAAATATTTTTGGATTTTTCAATTAAAGCACGAGCAAAAGAGAACAAGCAAACAAAGCAAAACATTTTTGGGTTTTTCAATATTAAACAACAACTTAAAGGATAAAGCAAACCAACTAAAGAAACAAATAGAGAGAAACAACAGAAATATTTGTGGTCTTTTTGTGTTTTGGAAAACAAAAACAAAACAATAAAAACAAAAGAAATGAAAGCAACAAAAGAAAATCAAAACAAACGAAAGAAACGAAAACATGGATATACAAAGAACCGACATAAGCATGATATATAGATGAGTGTGATGTCGGTACACCTCCCCCCAAGCTTAGGCTTTTGGCCTAAGTGGAGATCAATCATGGCGCGTGAAGTATCCCCACTGTGGCGGGTCATCCCTCGCATAGTCGTACTCGGGCGCATAAGAGGAAGATGAAGCAGCGGGCGCATAGTCATAACTGGGGTGCTGGTATGGGATCCCCGTGGCGTCGTAGGGCTGGAAGAAATGACCATCGCCCCCCTCTCCGGCATCCTCCCCTTGCTGGGGGTGATGCTCAAGGTATGTGTGCAGCTCACTCTCAGAAAGCATTCATCCTTGCCTGCTATTAAGATTAAACAAAAGAGGTGCATGCAAAAGTACTTCCCTAACAATTTTAATAACTCTCCACCCGGATCGTTTGGAGAAAGTTAATTCAAAAGATAAATTATGTAAGTGAGCATGGGTAGAAAAAAACTTATGTTGAACCATGGAAACAAGATCAAGCTTCTCTATAGGAAACTGCAAGTCTAGAGGGTGCGGCTCCAAACCATGCAAAGCTAGCAAGTGCGAGGAAATAAGACCTCCACAAACTCCGGCCTTCTCACGGTTATGTGAGAGACGGGAAGCAATTAAAGCGCCAAAGTTATAAGACCTATCACATCTTAAGTCAGCTGCATAAACGCCAAATCATAGACAGATTGTTTGTTGGCAGTTTTTCTAGCTAACACACATTTAGAAAAAAAAAATAGGCAAAGTATCGAATGTTAGGGAGTTGAATTTCTCGAATTTTACCACTCTCCCCTATGAAGCTTCTTTCTTGGCAAATCTCCTCATATAATTCCAGCAGTGGTTTAGGCTGCCCTTTTATCTTCTCACAAGAACACCACTCGGGTACCTTGATAGCTACACAAAAATCACTGAAAGGAAGACTCACACCTTTATTGTAAATTTTATAGTGGACCATTGGGTTAGTTGAGGACAATTTAAAACGAAAATCTTGCACCACAGATATAGTTAGTTTCACATGTTGGATAGGTTCATCCTCAATGAAACGGTCCAAGCCTGCATTATGCACAAGAGTGTTGAAATCCTGCAAAATTCATGTGATCCGCATAAACTTCTGACACGGATAAATGGATGGGAACACTCTCTCTTCGCGGTGCACAAGCATGACCTCATGTAACTCCAACTCATGCTGGTTTAGTTGATAAACATTATGCTCCATGTCTGAAATTTTTCAACAATTTATCACAAAAATTAATTTCAAACAACTATAAGGTGGAAACTACCATAGGGACTTATATGAAATCTAAACATGCATCAAAAATACATTATTTCTACTCAAATCAAGCATGCAAACTCACATTAGCTGTCACCTACGGTACCAAAATACTCAAGAAATACTTCACCAAATAAAATTCTACTTGGATCATCGGAGGAGTCACATACCGGAGATCAAACACACCAAATCTCAGCACAAATGATGGGCTGAAGAAGGAGATCGAAAATCCAGAGGAAGAACAGCAAGAACACGGGTTCCAGGAAATGTTTTAAGTTTGGGAGGTGAGATAGAAGACTTTGGCAGGGGAAAGAGTTAGTGGGGGACCAGGAGGGCCCCACACCATGTGCTGGTGCCACCAGGGCTGGCCGCGCCACCCCTTGGTGTGCCTGACTGGTGGGTCCCCCTAGGGTCTCCCAGGTGGCTCTCTGCCTCATTTTTTACGTAAAAATTTATTATAATTTTTCTGGAATTTTTCGAGATACTTTATTTTTGAGGTATTTCCAAAATTTTAATAATTAATAAAAACCAAGAAAACGAAAGTGAAAAGGTGGAAAACAAAACCAAAACCAGCACTACAGAGGTTCTATGACACTCTAATGGAAAAATATCCAAAGAAAACAAAGGTGGTAGTGGTGAAAACAAAAGTATGGGTGGTGAAAACATGCATAACCTCAGCAATCAGGGTAAAAACATCAGGAAAACATGCATAAGGATGGTGGAAAACATGATTGTACTCAAGTAGCAATGTGATAACGAAAGTAAACATGGTGAAAATATAATGGGGAAGGTGAAAACATATTGAAAACATTGCCCACTTCATTTAAAATCATTTCGTTAACAAGGGTGATCAAGTCTTGCTACCAAAATAATTTTATATGAAGCAAAACTTTGTTTCTCACTAAATACTCATGTTACCTCAACCTTGATAGACATAGTCCCAATAATAATAATTTCATATTCTTTTGGTGGTACTGGAATGGGACAATAAAATTCTCCAATCTTGATTGTCTCAATATTTTCAATTGAATTTAGACCCTATTTCTTATCAATCTTCTTGGGAAAATAAATAGTGTGCTCTTTTTCATTAACATTAAGGACGTGTTTGGTTGGCACGTTTTGCTCCGTTACCTCATTACGAAGCAATCTGAAAACCGTTAAACGTGTTTGTTTTAGAACCTCTGTAAACAGGTGCCATGTAAACGGAAACCACCGTAGCTTTATCCCGTTACCGCCCAACCCCCACCGGAAACAGATCGATACCGGAAGAGAAGACCTATCGCTTGCGACCCCAAGTCGCCACCTTCCCGACCGTCCTTCCTCTGAGCCCTCCGCCGACGGGGTAGAGGCCGACGTCCTCGCATGCAGCAGCAGCACGCCGGCAGCAGCCGTTGCGCCGCCACGCAAGGAGAAGCACGGTTCCGCCGCCACGCGAGGAGGAGCGGCCGACCACCACGGTATGGTTCCCTGAGGCAGGGCTCGTTCAGATCCCACGTCGGCGTATGATCTCCTTCTCTCCTCTCTGTTCTCGGATCTGTCAATTTTTCCTTGTTCATCCCATGTTCTTGTTCAGATTTGTCTGGTACGGAACCGTTTCCATTACAGAGTTTTTACCAAACAAAACTAGAGTTTGTCCATACCACCGACGATACACCCTGTGATCTGATTAGAATACCGCTACCGTTACCATTTGTGAACCAAACACGTCCTAAAAGTAACTTTTCCTTGATTGCAATCAGTAACAGTCCCTGCAGTATTAAGAAAAGGTCTTCCAAGAATAATAGAAATATTATCATCTTCAAGCATTTCCAACACAACAAAGTCAGTTAATATCAGACAATTATTAGCAACTTGAACAGGAACATCCTCACATATACCCACAGGAGTAGAAGTAGACTTATCAGCCATTTGCAAAGATATCTAAGTTGGTATCAATTTTTTAGGAGGAGTTGAAAGTGCAAATGCGCTTAAATCATCTTGTTTTGGTGTTTTTTAACAACACATGTACTATTAAGTGTGTTGATGTATTTCAGGGCTAAACAACATATTTGATATGGTGGTGTGATGTTGCAAAAAGGGGCAATTCACCGGGATTTCTGTCTGCTGGAGTTTTTCTCCAGGCCGGAGTCTCCGGACTCTCAGACCGGAGTCTCCGGTGTGGAGATTTCATCCATCGCCAAGTCTCTGGACTTTCTCGTGTCGCGCACTGCATCCACACCGGAGTCTTACCGGAGACTGTCCGGAGTCTCCGGTGTGGGAGCTACCTCTCAAGAAACGGCTAAGGAGTTGCTGGTGTCGCGTGTTGTACTCGCACCGGAGACTTACCGGAGTCTTAACGGAGTCTCCGGTGTGACTGGGTTCTATTCATCCGCTCGACCCCAGACACCCTCTGAGTCAATCCGCAACGCCAAGACCGGAGTCTCCGGTCTCCTTGACCGGAGTCTCCGGTCTCCTTGACCGGAGTCTCCGGACTGAAGATTTCTGGAGGATCCCAAGTGCTGCCCAGTTGGTGTCGCCTGCTGTGTCCAGTCCGGAGGGACACCGGAGACTGTCAGGAGTCTCCGTACTAGAGCTCTCCGAAAAAGGTCAGACCGGAGTCTCCGGTGTGAAGTTGTCAGATTTGCTCCAACGGCTCTTAGACTTTATGAGGGGTATAAATACCTCCTCCCCTCCACCTACCTCAGGTTAGCTCGACCAGAATTGAAGTCACCATTGTTGGAGCTCCCCCACCTTGCTAGATCTCCCAATCCATCCACCCAAAATCCTTGATCTTTGGAGGATTGAAGGAGAAGGCCCCGATCTACGTCTTCACCAACCAGATTTCATTTCCCCTCTCTTTTGCTTGAGGGATCTTTGCCTAGGGTTTCCTCTTGTGGAGAACCTAGGCTTCTTGCTACTCTTGGTGATTTGTGAGTGTTTGGAGCCCCCAATTAAGTTGTGGGTGTGTGCCCCAAGCTTGTTTGTAAAGGACTCGATCCCCGCCTCAAAGGGGTTCAATAGTGGAAGGTGAACTAGGCTTTTGTGGCGGAAGTTCATCGGAGAATAGGTGAGGCCTTTGTGGTGTTGAGTAGGCCTTCGTGGCGAGCTCACACCCCTCCAACGAGACGTACTCCCTTAACAAGGAGGAACTCGGGAATACATCGTGTCTCTGCGTCCCCCCATCGGTTACCTCGTTCCCTTATCTTTTATTCACTTGTACTAGTTGCATTAATTGTTGTACTTGTTGCATTTATTGCTATCCTTGTCATATAAGTAAATTCACCTTAGTTGCACTATCTAGAGAATTTACCTTTGTGTCAAGCCTAAGTCTAAAGAAAAATTAAAATTGGTCGTAGCACCTATTCACCCCCCCCCCCTCTATGTGCCCATACTTTACTTTCAATTGGTATCAGAGCCTCGGCTCTTCTATCGGGCTTAAACGCCTAAGAGTTTTAGTATGGGAGACGATTTGGATGCCGAAACGTCCGGTGGAAAGGTGATCATGGATGATCTCAATGCTTTGAGAACTTCATTGACCTCATCCATAGACACCAAATTTGATGAGTTCCGTCAACTCATGGCACAACTCCTCAAAGCCAAAGGACCGGAGGTAGTCGAATCCTCTCTTCCGTAAATTCCTCCGGAGGGCGCCAAGAAAGGGGTAGATGGTGATCCATGTAAAAATGCTTCCGCCGAACAATCCGCTAAGAAGGGCGCGGTGGGAGAGGAAGGATATCACTCCGTTGAAGGACGATATTCTCCCGATCCCCCCGTCCCTCATCCTCATATAATCCCTAGGGGAGATCCACCTAAAATTGATGCTTTTTCTTTTCGTGAATGGCAATACTACATGGAGACTCACTTGAACTCTTCTTGTATAGATCTTTGGAGGATCACTCGTGACGGATACAAGCCATTTGATCCCAAGAATCTCACAAGAAGAGAAGCCATAGATTGCCAACTCAACTACACCGCTTTGTCCATTCTTCAACAAGCCGTGGGTCCTAACCACATGCCGCATCTTCAACAATATTCCACCGCCAAGAAAACATGGGACGCTCTTGTCATCATGTTTGTGGGCAATGAGAGCATGCAAAGGAATAGATATGATGCCTTGACCAATGAGGCCGAAGGGTTCTATATGCGTGATGGAGAGGATCATGTGGACATGTACCGGAGACTCAAGACTCTTGCCGCCGCCTTCTCAAATGTTGGTGCAAAGTACATTGATGATGCTTGGATAAAGAGGAAGTACATGATTGCTATAATGCCATTTGAGGGTGCGGATATGAAGAGCATTCAAGGGAGACATGATTTCTCCTCCATGACCTCAAACCAAGTGATGCAAGAAATGTGCTCATATAAGGTGCAAACCAAGAATGCTCTTGACAACCGTGCTAGGGCCATTGGAATGCACCAAGGAGCAGCCGTTGCTTTGAAGGCCAAGGTTTTGTCAAGAGAGGTTGAGAATGAAGAAGAAGGAGAAGATGCTTTGCCTCCTTTGAAGGAACAAGACTATGATCCCATTCTAAAGGATCTCATTGCTCTCACCGTGCAAAAGTTTTGGAGCAATCCTCCCAAGGGCAAGAGATTTGTTGAGGAAAAGACCAAGTCTCGTTATGGAAATGATGGGGCTCAAAAAGTGAGGTCTTGCTTCAATTGTCAAGATAAGCACGACTTCATTGCGAAGTGTCCCTATGAGAATAGAGAGATCCATAGTGGCAAGCTCATTCGCAAGGACAAGTCCAAGGTTGAGTACAAGAAACCTCATTTCAAGAAGAAACCATTCAACAAGAAGTCTCCCACCAAGTTTGTGCTCTTGACTCAAGAGGAGTATGATTCTGGGAGTGATGAAGAAGAAGAAACAACAAGTGAAGTGTCCTCTCTAGCTATTGCTTCTACTCCATCATCTTCATCTCTCTTTGAATCCCCCAATGACGATCTTCCTCAACGTAATGCCAAGTGCTTCATGGCTAAGGCCACGGAGGTATCACCTTCCCCCAACTCTAAGACCCCTAGTGAACTAGAACATCTTGCTAGTCTTAGAGAAGAAGAAGAAAGGGTCTCCTTGGACCGTTTTATGTCTAACATGCAAGGGGAGACCAAGAAGTACGTTGAGTATCTCATGAGGCAATTGGGAGAGGCCCAGGATTCTCTTGAGAAGAAAGGTGGGGTTAAAAGAAGGGATGCGAATGAAATTGCATCCCTCTCTATGACTCTTGAGGAAGAGCATGATGGTAGAGTTTCTCTAGAAGATGAAATTGAATCTATTGAAGTAAATCATAATGAACTTGTCTCTAACATCACTAAGGAACGTGATCTTGCTATTGCTAAATATAAAAAGGTTAAAAAGGATAAGGTCGAGTTTGGGGTTGGTCATGGTAAACTAACCGAGGAGTTTGAAAAGCTAACCGAGGCTCACAAAGCTTTGGAAAGCCAACACTCATCCCTCAAAGAGTTCATGAACAAATTCAAACTCAACTTAATCAACCTAACAATCCTAGCACCTCTACTTCTTCTTGTGATCATGCAAATATTATTGAGGAAAATGCTAGGTTGAAGGATGAGCTATCAAGGCTCAAGGGCAAAGGCCCTCAAGTTGAGAAGGTTGTGATTCCTACCCCACAAGTGGTTGCCCCTAGCTCTAATGTGGTCATTGATAGACCACAATTGAGTGCTCCAAGGAAACAAGTGGGAAAGCAAGGTCTAGGCTATGTAGCCAAGAAGAAGAACAAGAAGAAGACCAACAATGGTGCTTTGGGTGGTATTGTTATTAGGGACAACACTACTCCTAGCACACTCGCTCAAGCAAACAATATTGCCTCGAGTAGTAGTGTCATGAGGGACAACACTACTCGTAGAAACTCCGCGGGAACTAACAATCCACACCATTTCTTATATGTTGATTATTATGGTGATGTGCAAGCTAAATATGTTGGTCCTATTGAGGGCTTCATTGACTATACTATTTGGGTTCCAAAGACCCTTGTTGCTAACATGAAGGGACCCTACTCGGGTCCTAACTCTAGTCAATGATCTCTTGCAGGACTATGCTTCCGGTGGGACTAAATGGATAATTGATAGTGGATGCACTAGCCATATGACCGGAAGCAAAGAACCTATGACGGAGTTGCGCCCAAATGACATTCAAGCAACCGTCACTTATGGAGACTCGTCCTCGTCTAAGGTATCCGGATTTGGCAAGGTTGTGTTCGCTCCCGATATCACTATCGTGAACGTCATGCTTGTCGATCCCTTGGTTACAATTTACTTTCCGTCCGCTTGCTTGGAAAGATGGGTTTCTCCATTTTTTTATGTTGATATTGTGGTCCTTTTGAGGAGCAAGACTCTTGACGTCGCTTACGTGGGACATGTTGAAAATAAGTTGTTCGTGGTGGACTTTTCGAATTCCACCAACACTCAAGCAATGCGTGTTTTCGGAAAGGCGGACTTGGGATGGTTGTGGCATCGCCGCCTATCCCATGTCAACATGAGAATTTTGCAAAGTCTTCACAAAGGTGGCCTTATTGTCGGACTAAAAGAAAATGTTTCCTTTGCAAAGGATCGCGTTTGTAGGTAGTGTGTTGAAGGAAAGATGCATGACAAGGTGCACAAGGCCAAGACTATTATTTCATCAAAGAGGATCTTGGAGCTTCTCCATGTTGATCTCTTTGGTGCCGTGCCCGAGGCAAGTCTTGGTGGCAAGAAGTATTGCATGGTGATTGTCGATAATTATTCAAGATACACTTGGGTTTATTTCTTCAAGTGCAAGAGTGAAACTCAACAAACCATCATCGACTTCTCGAACGAAGTGCAACGTCAACACAATGTGCAAATCATGGCTATTAGGAGTGATAATGGTTCGGAGTTCAAGAACTACACTTTGAATGAATTCCTTAGTGAAGAAGGCATTCGTCATCAATACTCCGCCACTTAAACTCCTCAACACAATGGTGTTGCCGAAACGAAGAATCGCACCCTCTTGGATATGGCAAGGACCATGTTGGCGGAGTACTCTTCTCCCCAATATTTATGGGCCGAGGCCATATCCACCGCATGCCAATCCTCCAACCGCCTCTACATCCGCAAAGGTTTGGACAAGACTCCATATGAGATCCTCACCGGCAACAATCCCAACGTCTCCTACTTCCGTGTATTCGGCTGTAAGTGCTTGTATTTGATCAAGGGTGTTAGGTTGTCTAAATTTCAATCCAAAACTATTGAGGGTATATTTGTTGGTTACGGTGCCGAATCCCACACTTATAGAGTCTTTGACAAAGCCTCACGGATTGTCATAGAATCTTGTAGTGTGGCTTTCGAGTAAAATGATGGCTCCCAAGTGGCGCAATTTCATGTTTCTAATGTAGATGTTTAAATACCTCAAGAAGCCATAGGAAGGATGGGTGTGGGATTTTTCCGCCCCATTGAGGGACACCTTATGGCGACTCGAGAAGGACTATGCTCTACTCAAGTGGAACCCTCCTCTACAATAGAAGAACAAGCCAAGGAGCCAAAGTGGTACACCTAACCAAGAACATGTTCAAGACCCTCCTCATATTGACCAAGTGACTTCGCAAGTCGTACCCACTCCTCTCACTAATGCAAGTCAAGGTCAAGGCCAAGATCAACCATCCTCTTCATCCTCTCCTCAAGTTGAAGAAAGTGTTGAAGATATTGTTGTTGTTGTTGATGATGATGATGATCTAGGCCAAGTTGGTCAAGAGGGGACCCAAATGATCAAGATGATCAAGTGATCCCTCCGTGCAATAATGCGGAGATCGAAGCCCGTCGTGTCAAAAGGATAAGAAGAGCTTTGAAGCAAATTGATGCCCAAGATAACAAGGTCTTGGAGGATATTCAAGTTCAAAGATCCACAAGAAGGCAATTGTCACATTTTAGTGAGCATCAAGCTCATGTCTCTATGGTGGAGCCTAAGAAAGTGTTTGAAGCTCTTGAGGACTCCGATTGGGTTGAAGCTATGCATGATGAGCTCAATAACTTTGAGCGCACCAAAGTTTGGAGATTGGTTGAGAAGCCCAAAGATTTCCACAATGTTATTGACACTAAGTGGATTTTCAAGAACAAGCAAGATGAGCATGGCATTGTGATAAGGAACAAGGCAAGATTGGTTTCTCAAGGTTACACTCAGGTTGAAGGCATTGACTTTGATGAAACCTACGCACCCGTGGCTCTCCTTGAGTCCATCCGTATCCTCCTTGCTTATGCATCTTCTCATAATTTCAAATTGCAACAAATGGATGTGAAAAGTGCTTTATTTAATGGTCAACTAAAAGAGGAGGTATATGTTAAGCAACCTCCGGGGTTCGAGAATCTAAACTTTCCTAACCACGTTTACAAACTTGACAAGGCTCTCTATGGTCTCAAACAAGCACCTCGTGCTTGGCATGAGCACCTTAGGGAGTTGTTAGATGATCGTTGTTTCGAAGTTGGGAAGATTGACCCCACTCTATTCACCAAGAGAGTAAAAGGAGAGATTTTCATATGCCAACTATATGTGGACGATATCATCTTTGGCTCAACTAACCAAGCTTTCAATAATGAGTTCTCTAAGCTTATGACTGATAGGTTCGAGATGTCTATGATGGGTGATCTTAAATTCTTCCTTGGCTTTGAGATCAATCAATTGGCTCGTGGGACTTTCATTTCTCAAGCCAAGTATACCCAAGATATGATCAAGAGGTTTAATTTCCAAGATGCTAAGATCAAGACATCTCCTATGCAAGTCAAGTGCCACCTATCTCGTAATCCGAAGGGTAAAGATGTGGATCAAAAGTTGTATCGTTCTATGATTGGTTCTTTGCTCTATCTTTGTGCATCTAGGCCCGATATCGTTTTGAGTGTAGGTGTGTGTGCAAGGTGTCAAGCGGATCCTAAGGATAGCCACTTAGTGGCGGTCCATAGGATCTTTCGTTATTTTCATACCTCAAGATTTGGTTTGTGGTACCCAAAGGGGGCACAATTTTCTCTCAAGGGCTACACGGATTACGATTGGGCGGGTGATCAAGATGATAGGAAGTCCACTTCTGGGGCTTGCCAATTTCTTGGTATGTCCTTGGTGAGTTGGTCTTCCAAGAAGCAAAATTGCATATCTCTCTCCACCGCCGAAGCCGAGTATGTAGCCGCCGCAAGTGCTTGCACTCAATTGCTATGGATGAGGCAAACTCTCAAGGAGTATGTAGTTCATTTGGATAAGGTGCCTCTTTTGTGTGAGAATGAAAGTGCCATCAAGATTGCATACAATCCCGTACAACATACAAGAACCAAGCACATTGAGATTCGCCATCACTTCATTTGAGACCATGTGGCAAGAGGGGATATTGCACTATCTTATGTGCCCACCAAGGACAATCTTGCGGATATTTTCATGAAGCCACTTGATGATGCAAGATTCTTGTTCTTGAGGAATGAGCTAAATGTCATTGATTCTAGGAGTTTGACTTGAAGATCTTGCACACACCCCTATAGATGAAACGTGTTCGATTTTAGGTGTAGGCATGGACATAGGGGGAGTGTTATCCTAACACATTGGGTTCTCCCTGCCCCCATTATGCCCAAAGCAAAAAACTCATTGTTATCTCTCTTTTTCAAATGTTGAATTGTGAGCTTCAATGTTGAGTAATGGAAATACCCCCAAGATATATCTTCGCGGTTGCATACCATGAACTCTTACATGGTGGCCTAGGCCACCAACCTCTTCTTTGAAGAGTTGGTTCTTATTTGCGGGTTTTGGCATTTTTTTTGGAGGATGTACTCAAAATTTATTATTCTTGTGTTTCCTCGGTGTTCTTGAGTACAAGTTCCCTCCCTGATGATGATCTTACTTTTTCTTGCCAAAACCTACCTTTTAGACAAGTTTTATTGACTCTTGCATTTCATGTCCTTTTGGGGGAGGTTTTATGGTAAGGGTGCGGAGACTCCGGTCTACCACAACGGAGACTCCGGCCAGTCCGGAGACTCCGGTGTTAAGACCGGAGACTCCGGTGTGTGGTTCGCAGTATATAATCTCGGGGCTGAGGGAAGTTAGGGTTTCATTCCCCACTTCCCCCACGCCCCCCAACGACTTGCTGCGCCGCCGGCATCACCGGGAGCACCTCCCCGGCCGTTTCCCACCGCCGGGAACCACCTCCCCCGCCTCCCCTTGCCTCTCCCATCTGAGGGAGATACAATGACCGGCCAGGATGACAAGGGTACACCTTCTCCACTCTGTTTTGATTGTTTTTTGATCTAGATCTAAAGGTCTAGGTATTTTTTTTGGAGAAGTTGCACCTGCTGTTGGTAGCATCACCTTGGCTAGTTGAACCAGTATAGGAACTGACAGAATCATCTATAGAAACACTTGTGTTAGATTCATATCCTCTGTTGACGACTAGTCCGGAGGCTCCGGTGTGCCAGGCCGGAGACTCCGGTGTCAGTCCGGAGACTCCAGTCTGCCAGACCGGAGACTCCGGTGTGAATCTTCCAGAACTGTTCTCAAATGCTTCTGTTTTGTTTCTGCACTATTTTTGGACATGAATTCTCATTTTGTTTTCTCTGTTGTGGTGTTTCTGGTTTAGTGTATGCTTTCAGGAAAAAGGGTGAAGTCAAAGTCCTCAAACCCCAACAAGCGTGCCTACCATGCTCACTCCCGCAACTATCTTGTCACTGATGAAGCCACTGGTAGAATTGGTCAGAAGAACACCTTTGAGTCTGAGAGGCGTCAGAAAGAGAAGCATGAGGCTAGGCAGAGGGGTGAACTGGCGAAGAAGGACAAGTATGACAGGATCACCTCTGTGGCCTCCATGAGCAAGAAGGAGTACATGATCATGCGGGCTCGTCCGTTCTTCACCATGGCCCGCACTGCTGAGACTTCTCATTCTTGGAGGAGGGAGTCTGAGTTGATCATGCGTGAGATATACTCCCAGTTCAGGCAGCCCGTTTGTCCGCAGAAAGTTCTGGACTTAGAGGCTCTCGGCAGTTCTCAGTACTTTGAGGAGGCTATGTGGATCACGAAGAAACTGGGCCTTGAGCATCTTGTAGGCATTCAACAGAACTACAATGCCTCTATCATTCAGCAGTTCTTTGCCACTGTCACTTTTGGTGAAGATGATGATGCCACTTTGAAGTGGATGTCTGGGTCTGTTGAGTGTGAGTCCTCTATGAGACGCTTTGCTGAGCTTCTTGATTATCCTTGGGGAGAAGGGAGTGGCCACCGCATGAACATTCACGGAGTGGCTTATGACAAGAAGCGCATGGCTCAGATGTATGAGAAGCTCTCCAGCACCGGCACTACTAAGGATCTCAGGAGGGTATACAGCATCTGTCTTCGCCTATTTCACTGCAACATTGCTCCCAAGGCCGGGAATGTAGATGCTATTCGTGGTGGCCTTGTGAACCTTCTCTACCAGGCCTTCCAGTGTAACCTTGCTGGCCCTGATGGAGAGGGTTTCGAGATTGATGTTATGCACTTCATCAAGGAGGAGATATACTCAGCTATGATCGAGATCAAGAAAGTGCCTGTGTATGCTCCTTATGTGATGAGACTCATCCTTGATAAGTTTCCTGGCTTGGCTACCGAGACTGAGCACCCAGTGGGTTCTCTCCAGATTATGTCCTCTCACATTCCTGATGGTGACACACCCATGGGGGACGCTGAGGCGCCTCCTCGCTCTAGGAGGAAGAATGCTGATCCTCCCACTCGCCGCTCTAGCAGGGAGGAGACTCAGGATGAGATGAAGAAGCTTACTTGGTTCCAGCGCAACATTTTGTGCATGACTGGCGCAGTACACAAGGAGAACCATGTGGCCTATACGGAGAGGCGTGAGCTGAAGAAGATGATCTCCAAGCTGCATGACCACGCTGGACTTGGAGCTACTCCTCCTATGGGTACCCCTCCCACTACTCCACCCACTCCTCCCACCGCTTCTGTGACTATGTCATATGAGGAGTGGAACACTGATAAGTTTCCGTGGGGTGACTTTGAGGATGTCACCTCGGCTCCTTCCTCTTCGACCCACCGTGCCAGGGCCCCTGAGATTGAGGAAGAAGAACATGTTAAGGATCAGCCTGAGGATGATGAGGAGGACCTTTCGTTCTTCAACACTGGTACTTATGCTGAGGATGATGAGGGAGATGATGAGGGAGAAGAAGGTGATGATGACAGTGAGGCAACGGACCCGGTGGATGACGAAGACGATGACTATGAGGACGATGACTGAGCCCTTGGGTTGCGTAGTGCTCTTTGCCCTTTTTGGTGTCTCGATGCCAAAGGGGGAGAAGTAGCTTTGTCTTCTCCGGGTTGCATGGGTTGCTTTGCTTTATTTGCTTCGGAACACAAGTCTTTGAACTTGATTTGTCTTTTATGGCTTGTGTTCCCGTTATCTTAGTTGCTTTGCTTTATTAGTGAACAATGGTTGTGTTATGTGTGTGAGACCACGTGGTGAAGCTATCCTTTTATGTTATTAATTATTGTGCTTTATCTATTGTCTCTATGCATGTTTGTATTATTATTCACTAATGTTTGCTCTAGAGGGCTTTGTTTGTAAAATATAGGGGGAGCTCACTTTGTGAGTGCTCTATCTTTTTCAAACATAGCTTAGCTGTGATTTTATTGCAAATATGTGTGTTGTCATCAAACACCAAAGAGGGGGTGATTTAAAGTGCAAACGCGCTTAAATCATCTTGTTTTGGTGTTTGTTAACAACACATGCACTGTTAAGTGTGTTGATGTATTTCAGGGCTAAACAAAATATTTGATATGGTGGTGTGATGTTGCAAAAAGGGGCAATTCACCAGGATTTCAGTTTGCTGGAGTTTTTCTCCAGGCCGGAGTCTCCGGACTCTCAGGCCGGAGTCTCCGGTGTGGAGATTTCATCCATCGCCAAGTCTCTGGACTTTTTGGTGTCACACACTGCATCCACACCGGAGTCTTACCGGAGACTGTCCAGAGTCTCCGGTGTGGTAGCTACCTCTCAATAAACGGCTAAGGAGTTGCTGGTGTCGCGTGCTGTACTCGCACCGGAGACTTACCGGAGTCTCCGGTGTGACTGGGTTCTATTAATCCGCTCGACCCTAGACACCCTCTGAGTCAATCCGCAACGCCAAGACCAGAGTCTCCGGTCTCCCTGACCGGAGTCTCCGGACTGAAGATTTCTGGAGGATCCCAAGTGCTGCCCAGTTGGTGTCGCCTTCTGTGTCCAGTCCGGAGGGACACCGGAGACTGTCCGGAGTCTCCGGACTAGAGCTCTGCGAAAAAGGTCAGACCGGAGTCTCCGGCCTTTACACCGGAGTCTCCGGTGTGAAGTTTTCAGATTTGCTCCAACGGCTCTTAGACTTTATGAGGGGTATAAATACCCCCTCCCCTCCACCTACCTCAGGTTAGCTCGTCCAGAATTGAAGTCACCATTGTTGGAGCTCCCCCACCTTGCTAGATCTCCCAATCCATCCACCCAAAAGCATTAATCTTTGGAGGATTTAAGGAGAAGGCCCCGATCTACGTCTTCACCAACCGGATTTCATTTCCCCTCTCTTTTGCTTGAGGGATCTTTGCCTAGGGTTTCCTCTTGTGGAGAGCCTAGGCTTCTTGCTACTCTTGGTGATTTGTGAGTGTTGGGAGCCCCCAATTTTGTGGGTGTGTGCCCCAAACTTGTTTGTAAAGGACTCGATCCCCGCCTGAAAGGGGTTCAATAGTGGAAGGTGAACTAGGCCTTTATGGCGGAAGTTCATCAGAGAATAGGGTGAGGCCTTTGTGGCGTTGAGTAGGCCTTCGTAGCGAGCTCACACCCCTCCAACGAGACGTACTCCCTTAACAAGGAGGAACTCGGGAATACATCGTGTCTCCGCGTCCCCCCATCGGTTACCTCGTTCCCTTATCTTTTATTCACTTGTACTAGTTGCATTAATTGTTGTACTTGTTGCATTTATTGCTATCCTTGTCATATAGGTAAATTCACCTTAGTTGCACTATCTAGAGAATTTACCTTTGTGTCAAGCCTAAGTCTAAAGAAAAATTAAAATTGGTCGTAGCACCTATTCACCCCCCTCTAGGTGTCCATACTTTACTTTCAGGAGTCTTTTGTAGAGAGTAAAAAGCATGACACTAACTCCAGCTCCTAAATCACACGAAGCAGTTCTAACATAATTTTTTTTTAATAGAACAGGGAATAGTTGGTATACCAGGATCTCAAGCTTCTCAGGAACCTTGCCATTAAAAGAGTAATTAGCAAACATAGTGGAAATTTCCTCATTAGGAATCTTCCTTTTGTTAGAGACAATATCTTCCATATATTTTGCATAAGGAGGCAATTTAATAGCATCTGTTAAAGGAATTTGCAAGAACAAAGGTTTCATCCATTCACAAAACTTGTTATAATTTTCTTCTTCCTTAGATTTGTGTTTCTTTTTAGGAAAATGCATTGGTTTTTGTACCCAAGGTTCTCTCTCATTACCATGTTTATTAGAAATAAAATCTTCCTTAGTGTACTTTGTATTTTTAGTTTGCTTTTTCAGGTTCCTCGTCAATTTCTTCTTTATCAGAAGCATCATTCTTTTCATTACCACTTTCAGTTTCAGCATCAAAGATAGATATACTATTAGGATCTTTAGCAAGTTTAGAGGATTCTACAACAGTTTTATGTTTCTTCTTCTTTTTCTTCTTAGTATGAGTAACATTATTATTCATTTGCTGAGAATCTTGTTCAATTCTTTTCGGATGTCCCTCAGGATATAAAGGATCCTGTGTAGCAACACCACTTCTAGTTCTTATTTCATAAGCATGTTTTTCTTTAGAAGCATTAACTAGCAAATCTTTTTGCACTTTAGCAAGTTCATCAATTTGAGTTTGAACCATTTGAAAATGTTTAACAAGCATTTTAACATCATTAGAGGTTCTTTCTATAATACCATGCAAATTATCAATAGCTCTTGAGTTTTCCATTAGGTGATTTTGCACTCTCATATTAAAATTATCTTGCTTAATAACATAATTATCAAATTCATCTAAACATTGATCAGGAGGTTTATTATAGGGAATATATCTACTATCAAAATGTTAGAGAGAGTGTACCTCTATGGTGGATGAGTGAGGGATTGACTTACATAATTCTTCTATAGGTGGAAGATTCTTCACATCTTCAGATTTAATACCCCTCTCTTTAAGAGATTTCTTGGCTTCTCTCATCACTTCATCATTTAATTCAATCGTTCCCCTCTTCTTGGGTGTTGGTGTTGGTGTTGATACTGGAGTAGGGGTCGGCTCAGTCTCAACCATAGTCCAATCATCGTGATTTTGGCTTATTTTAGCCATTAATTTCTCAGCTTGTTCTGGAGTTCTTTGCCTGAAAACACAATCAGCACAACTATCCAGGTATGTCCTAGATTCAACAGTTAGTCCATTATAGAATATATCAAGAAGTTTATTATTTTCTAGCTTATGCCTAGGTGTAGCCCTAACTAAAAAACAGAACCTTGCCCAAGATACATGCAATTTCTCTCCTTCCAATTGCTTGAAATTAAATATATTTTGTAAAGCAGCATGTTGAGCACTAGCAGGAAAATATTTCTGAAAGAAAATATTAACCAAACCAATAGGACTATCAATAGATCACGGAGACAAATTATTAAACCAAGTTTTAGCTTCATCTTTTAATGAGAAAGGGAATATTTTAGCAACAAAGTAGCTACGTTTTTTAAGATCATCAGCGAATAAACTATTCAAAGAGGAGAGCTCATTCATATGTTTCATAGCACTTTCATTTTCAGTACCACAAAAAGGTTCTTTCTCAATAATAGATATATAAGATAAATCAAGAGAGAAATCATAATCCTTATCCCTAATATTAATGGGAGAAGTGGCAAACTTAGCATCAGGAGATAATTTATATTTATCAGCACGACTTTCAATAAGACTTATAACAACATCTTTATCCTTCATAGCATGTATTTCATCAATAAGATCATCATTAAGTTAAATATATGAATCATCAAAATCATCACTAGGATTCCCTCTAAGCTCAGGTGAAACAACAGGAGTAACAGGATTTTTATCAGGAGTTTCAGTGTTTGCAATATTTTTAGCTTTAGCAATAGTAGCATCTAAGAAAGGACCGAGAGAACCACTCTCATCAAGCACAGTAGAAGCACCATCAAAAGTATCAGAAGTATTTTCAGATTCAGCAGAAGTAGCATGTGTAGCATGTGGTCGTGTAAGCAATTTACTCATAACAGACGGTGAATCAAGAGCAACAGAGGTGTTCAAAGTTGTACCTCTTCTTGTAGTGGATGGTAATATAGTAAACTTTCTATCACGAGTCTTACCCATGATGAATGATTGACAGTAGATAATAGTACTCTCCGGTGAGCTCGCAAATAAAGCTATGCTCCCTGGCAAGGGCGCCAGAAAATAGTCTTGATGACCCACAAGTATAGGGGATTGCAACAGTTTTCGAGGGAAGTAAAACCCAAATTTATTGATTCGACACAAGGGGAGCCAAAGAATATTTGTGAGCCTTAACAAGTGAGTTGTCAATTCACCTACACCTGAAAGTGGACTTGTTCGCAGTGGTTTATCAGTAGTAACAGCTTTATAGTAGCAGCAGTAGTGAAATAATAGCAGCAGTGGAGTGAAAACACCAGCAGTAGTGTTTGAAATAAACAGCGGGATTAAATACTTTAAGCATAGAGATAGATGAACGAGCGTTGCATGGATAAGATAGTTCATATAATAATCAAGACATGAGCATTGCAGATAAATAAGATAAAGCATCCAAACACTAAGTAACCATAGGCATGTATTCTGTAAATAATCGTACGTGCTCGCAATGAGAACTTGCACAATATCTTTTGTACTACCAGCCCGTTTTCAACGGGGCTTAAGGGAACTACGGGTAATTAAGGTGTTCCTTTTAATAGAACACCGGAGCAAAGCATTAACACTCCACTAACACATGTGATCCTCACATCACAGCCATCCCCTCCGGTTGTCCCAATTTCAGCCACTTCGGGGCCTTAGGTTCCGGACAACGATATGTGTAAACAAATTGCAGATATGATCAAGAAACAATAATTATCATCGTGATTCAATAACATGTTCAGATCTGAGATCATGATACTCGGGCCCAAAGTGGCAAGCATTAAGCATAACAAGTTGCAACAATGTCATTAGCACTAATAGAAGATACTAGGCACTATGCCCTAACAATCACGACATTATTACATGAACAAACTTATCCAATCCCTACCATCCCCTTCAGCCTACAGCGGGGGAATTATTCACACATGGATGGGGGAAACATAGATGGTCGATGGAGAGGCGTTGGTGATGATCTCCTCCAATTCCCCATCACGGCAGGGTGCCAGAATGGAGTTTCTGAACCCCGAAAAAGGATTCGCCATGGCGGCGGAGCTACAAACTTCTTTCTGAAAAACTATCGAACCCCCTCGGGTTTTATGGTTGAAGGCGATATATAGTCGAAAGGGGAGACCGAGAGGGTCTCTGGGTGGCCCACACCACCAGGTGGTGCGGCCTAGGGGGCGCGCCAGGGGGTGGTGTGGCCCCCCTCTGGCCCCTCTCCTGGCCCCTTCTGGCTCCCGGGGTCTTCCGGTGTTTTAAGACCAATGGGGTCTTTTCTAGGCAATTACCCGAAAGTTGATTTTTCTGCATAAAAACGAGACACCAAGATAATTCTGCTGAAAACAGCGTTAGTCCGTGTTAGTTGTATTCAAAACACACAAGTTTAGAGTAAAACAATAGGAAAAATGTTCGAAAAAGGAGATACGTTTTCGATGTATCAACAGCCCGTTAAAAAGCATGGCACTGCTGGCCCGATAAGGGGACGCGAGAATTTCAAATTTTAAAATTTTGGTGGGGCTCGGAGAAGGGGGAGCAGGAGTGCAGATTTTTCTTAGTTATGGCGCGATTAAGGGCATAATTAGCCTATTTTAAGCACGGTTTGTCTCGATTTAGAGGTATTTTGTCATATTTAACCGTTAGAGCCTTATTTAGTCCAAAAATTGCATTTTTCCCGATATAAAGGTTATCCACCCTCTAATTTAATCGTGTCATGTCGTGCCCGTGCCGGGCCGCGTGCCGACCCATTTACGTCGTGCCACGTGCTTCAAATCGAGGAGCAGCCCGAGCACGTAAATCGTGCCATGTCATGCACATGCCGGGCCAAAAATGTTGTGCTTCAGGCCGGCTAAAAAAGCCCGGCCCGTTTGGCCAGTTATACTCGATATTGAGCCCGAATGTCATGGCTCAATGCCACGCGCAGCCAAACAATGACATTCGGGATAATTCGGGCCTCAATGTTGCGAATACCCAATGCAAGGCTGAAAGCAAACATCCAAACCAACTGTAAAATATACATCCATCTCAAATAATTGTCGTTGAAATGGATATATCTAGATTTGAATACATCTAGATACATCCATCTCAGTGACAATTATTTTGAGACGGAGGGAGTATTATATTTT
>JAPCYS010003832.1:0-32238 GCA_028641055.1 Alopecurus myosuroides
GAAAACCCTAACCCTTTTCTATCTCTCTCTCCCTTTTATTCTTTACAAAAAAAAATCAATCAAAAGGAGAGGTAAAAGAAAAGCACAAAAAAAATGGAGAAAAGGCAGCCCACCCCTTTCTTTTCCTTCTCCCACAGCCCACCTCTCTTCTTTTCTGCCCAAGCCCATTTCCTTTTCCCACTTCTAGCCCAATACCCGTTCACTGTTGTCGTCTTCCTCCTCCCCCTACGTCATCTTCGTACGACCGCAGAACCACCATCCGATCATCCTCTCCCCCTCCCGATTCGCCTCCGTACCGAGCTCCTCTCCACCATATAACCACCCACCTACCTAGCCTAGCCTAACCCTAGCCCCATCCTCTAGCCCTAGCGCCGCCGTCCTCTCTACCTAACCCGGATCCCCTCTGCTTCTTCTGAACCCTGCACCGCACCTCCACCCAACCGCCGTGAGAATCACCGCCACCATCCCGTCGTCGGCCATCCTCGAGTTAAACCCACCGCGGGAATGGAACCGCGGTGGTTCACCCTCACCTTTCGCCTCCTCAACGCGTGCTGGGAGACGCCGTAGTGGCCGCGCCGTCGCCGGCATCCCCCTCCGTTCTGCTCCATCTACTGAACGCCGACGACCACCTGGTGAGCGCCCACCCTTTCTCCTGTCCCTCTCCCTCTACTCACTGCTCGCCTACGTGAAGTCCCTCGCGTGTCCACTGCCTCCGCTCGCCCGGGGTCGCCGTCAGGTGCCGGTGATCGTCGGAGCAGTCGCTGTTTTTCCTCTGTCAGTCAATCGTGCAGGTTCAGGAAAACTGCGTTCGTTTGTTTCAGTTAACCACCCGGCATACCATATCTTCAGTCGCACCCCTTACCTGACAAGGATTCAGAAGCAGCGCACTGGTAGCGAGTCAGTCCGCGCAGCGCTAGCGACCCGGGGTCGATCCCCCGCGGGCGCACCCCTTTTTCTCTTATTTTCCCATCGCGCGCAGCAGGCCCCACCCGTCATAGACCCAGCGCCACACAGCGCCACGCTGTTCCCCTGGCCCACGCGGCAGTAGCTAGGGTTAGCCCACCGCACGGTAACAAAAGTTTTCCTACGTTTCTGTTTTATTATCTAATCTTTTAAATTGCAGAAATAAACACTAAACCTAAAACTTTAATAACTTTTAATCTGTAATTCCAATTAATAAAAGTTATATATGTTTGTTGTTCCAAATTTAGTCATCTTTCCAAATATTCCAATTGTGTACTGTTTTGAAATTCCCAAATGCATTTAAAATTCAAATTTGAATAATTCAAATGCAAATTGCTAAATTCAATAACTAATTCATTATTAATCCAATAACTACAAATAAAATATGTTTTCCATACCATTTTGAATAACCTTTTCAAATATAAATTTTGTTTCATGGTTTGAATAATTTAAATTGCCTAAATAATTTAATACTTGTTTAATTCATTTAAATTTGATAAAATCATAACTTGCTCAAAATAAAATAATTTTGAACATGCAAAATATGTTTTCAAACCATCAAAGTGTGAACTTTTCAAATGTGAGTTTGAAATTATGTTTTGAACAAATAAAACTTCAATTAAATTCAAACTTGTTTCAAATCCATTTAAAACTTGTTTAATATTGTTTAATTCATAATTAAATTATCCTAATTCCAATTTCAATATTTGAAACATGTAATCCAACTAAAATTTGATGTTCTCTTCAAATACAAATTTTGTTAATTGTTTTGAACACTTTAACTTGATGAAAACAACAATTGCTTGTGTGACATGTTTAAGTAACCAAACTTTCCACACTTAACCAATAATTTCCAAACTTGTTAAACCTTATTTCAATTGGTTCTATTGTTGTTATTTTGTTGTTTTCCTCATCCATGCATCCTGCTAATCCACTTTCACCTGTTGATTAGTTGGAAAACAATTGTTTCAACCATAATTCATGGGCTTTTCATATGCAACTCAAATTGCATATGGGTCCATTTAAATTTGTTTATCTTGACAACTAGTTTACCTTGATGCATCTTTAAACCTGTCATGCATCCATATCTTGATCATGCTGGATCTTTTGCCGTAGTAGTAATTGTTGCATCCGGTGTTTGTTTGAGGTTCGTTGCTTCCTCCCGGATAGGACGTTGAGATGATGTGAGCAACGACAAGTTCTGCTACCTTGCGGGATCTCAGGCAAGTATACTCACTTGCTGCCAAATGGCTGCCTTTCATCACTTGTTACCGATACTTTCCGTTGTTCTTTTCTGCTAGCCTTAGTAGTAGTTGTTTCTGTTACGAACCTATCACATGAATCCTTTAACCCTGATATTGCCTCACCTCCACACCTATAACCATTGCTTGTGCCCGTGTCTTACTAGCATGCTTAGGTTGTTTTGCTCGAGTCTGTTACCCGTTACTTTCTGTTATTACTTCATTATGTTCTGGGGGCTCGATGTTTAATCAATCAATCATGCTAATGTTATTGTTAAATATTAATTTGATGATAAGGCACCGGCAGGAGGCCCTAAGTGGTTTTGAGGCCTGCTAGTGTCGACCCTAATAGGAAAAGGGTCTTGTCTACTGATCCATGATGAGCGCACTACCCGCATGTGGGAAGCGAGTATGGGCGCCCCCCTCAATTTGACCCGATTCGCATCTCGTCCAAATCGCCTCATTTAGTTCGGGTTTTCCATTTGCTGCATGCATGATCTTGCGAGCCCTTGGTACCCGGGTGGAACTTTCGTAGTCGGCATATAGGGGGACACGTTCTTAGAGTGCTATGAGGGTCCATTTTCTTCTGGGCTCGATTAGCCGTGCGCCCAAGGTGCTTTGGGCTTGATGCGAAGAAGGGTTGGATTGTGTAGAGTACCTCGCTTGGTGGGGTGATCTCCCGTCTGGCGGGTTATTCTTGCGTGTACGGCTAAATTGGTGCAACCCTGCAGGGATAATCTTCTCGAGAAGCCGTGTTTTCCGCGGTTATGGATTACTTGGTGAAAGTACTGGCTAACAAGTACTCAGGACAACTTAAACCTAATGATTAACAACCTTACACCCAATGATTAACAACTTGACTAGTAATAGACTTATTGACACAATAATCTGAATCATCATTAATCCAACTGTGTGAGTTATCCTCGGATTGCTTCTTCGGATAAGGGGCGAGATCCAGGATGGGTTTGTTTGAAGTTATCTTTCAGTTGGTTACGATACTCGATCTTATCTTCTTTCTGATAGCCGGAAGTTGTAGTATCTCTCTGTAGTTGGTTAGTGCAGCCCTGTCGCTTATTTGCAATAAACCCTTCCTTTCCGTTGATCCCAAAGTATTTGTATCTTGTGATGACTGGTTACGCCGGTATCTTGTGAGTATGGGTTTTATCCCCCTTGCCAGTACTTAACCGTACTGACCCACGAATCTTTTTCGTGGCTGCAAATTCCAAATTGCAGTCAACAGGTTTGAAGTCTGACGACGTTAGCTTGGGAATCCCTCCGGCTTGGCCTGGGCAGGGATTGGACGCTCTCGGTTATCTTCAGGACTCTTAGTCCAATTTGTATCTTGTCCGTAGACGGACGATATGTTGTTTCTTCCGCTGTTATTTGGATCTTTGTATGGTATCAGTTGTATCCTTGACCAGTTCGAGTCATCTTGTATCTATCTGTTTCTGTTGTAATTGTGGAATATTCGTGAACTATTGTAATGTTATCATAAATGGCAACCTGGAATCGGTTATTATGCGGATTTGGCAGAAATGCTGAAATCTGCATAGTGCCCGATCTCGGGGCGTCACAAATGGTATCAGAGCCTTGGTTCTGATTCCCGAGATTGTTTCGATACGAATGGTTATCGAAGCAACGGGTCCGCAAAGCCTGTAGGATAACCTCGCTAACTGTCGTTGTTCCTAGAATGTCAAAAACTATTTCTGCTGAACTATTTTGGAAAAAAAAACATCTCAATAGGATTCTTGTTTTCTCCTTATCCCTATTCTATTTCCCCTCCCATCTTATTTTTTTTGGATTCTCCCCTTGTCTATCTTTCAAAGTGTTAGGATCCCACGTGGGTGGACGTTTTCTGAGCCCTTAACCTAATAGGTTCGATCATCGGAAGGTTCCTGGTGGAAGAACATCGTCGTCACTCCGAGCAAGAATCTCTTGTTAGTGGTGTCGAGAAGCCCTTGTTAGTGGTGTCGAGGAGATCAACCGGAAGCACGAAGAATCGATAGTCGAACTTCTTTCCCCTCCCGGGTTAGCAGGTGGATTGCGAGGGCGCAATCCCTTGTTAGTGGTGTCGTCTGTAACACCTGGGGTGTTACCCTATTAGAGAGTTGTTTGTTTTCTTTTTTGCTTGCATCATATGCATCACATTGCATTGCACCATGTTTGCATCACAACTAAAATTCAAAAAACAATTTAAACTTTCACCCCTTGCTCAAAATTTCCAATTTCAAACTTGCAAACTAAACCACTCAGTTGTTTTTCAATAGTTTGAAATTGTTTTAATCAAATTGCCTGCTAAATAAAATTGTCCCTGTTATTAAAACCCTAATGGCTAATTCAAAAATTCAAATCAAATCACTCCTAATTATCATACTTCAATATGGGTTTAACTATTAAAATTTGGCAAACAAATTAAATTCAATAATGTTGGTATGATTGCTTGAACTTGTTAAATAAAACTTTGCTTATTTCCAAAATTCCCAAAAATCAAACCTTATTTGGAATTTAAATAACAACTTAGAAATCAAATTAATACTCTAAATTTTGAAGTTAATGATTAACATTACTTTTATGTGCTGTTTTGCAAAATAACAAAAATTATTTATAAACTAAAAAGAAAACCCTAACCCTTTTCTATCTCTCTCTCCCTTTTATTCTTTACAAAAAAAAAATCAATCAAAAGGAGAGGTAAAAGAAAAGCACAAAAAAAATGGAGAAAAGGCAGCCCACCCCTTTCTTTTCCTTCTCCCACAGCCCACCTCTCTTCTTTTCTGCCCAAGCCCATTTCCTTTTCCCACTTCTAGCCCAATACCCGTTCATTGTTGTCGTCTTCCTCCTCCCCCTACGTCATCTTCGTACGACCACAGAACCACCATCCGATCATCCTCTCCCCCTCCCGATTCGCCTCCGTACCGAGCTCCTCTCCACCATATAACCACCCACCTACCTAGCCTAGCCTAACCCTAGCCCCATCCTCTAGCCCTAGCGCCGACGTCCTCTCTACCTAACCCGGATCCCCTCTCCTTCTTCTGAACCCTGCACCGCACCTCCACCCAACCGCCGTGAGAATCACCGCCACCATCCCGTCGCCGGCCATCCTCGAGTTAAACCCACCGCGGGAATGGAACCGCGGTGGTTCACCCTCACCTTTCGCCTCCTCGACGCGTGCTGGGAGACGCCGTAGTGGCCGCGCCGTCGCCGGCATCCCCCTCCGTTCTGCTCCATCTACTGAACGCCGACGACCACCTGGTGAGCGCCCACCCTTTCTCCTGTCCCTCTCCCTCTACTCACTGCTCGCCTACATGAAGTCCCTCGCGTGTCCACTGCCTCCGCTCGCCTGGGGTCGCCGTCAGGTGCCGGTGATCGTCGGAGCAGTCGCTGTTTTTCCTCTGTCAGTCAATCGTGCAGGTTCGGGAAAACTGCGTTCGTTTGTTTCAGTTAACCACCCGGCATACCATATCTTCAGTCGCACCCCTTACCTGACAAGGATTCAGAAGCAGCGCACTGGTAGCGAGTCAGTCCGCGCAGCGCTAGCGACCCGGGGTCGATCCCCCGCGGGCGCACCCCTTTTTCTCTTATTTTCCCATCGCGCGCAGCAGGCCCCACCTGTCATAGACCCAGCGCCACACAGCGCCACGCTGTTCCCCTGGCCCACGCGGCAGTAGCTAGGGTTAGCCCACCGCACGGTAACAAAAGTTTTCCTACGTTTCTGTTTTATTATCTAATCTTTTAAATTGCAGAAATAAACACTAAACCTAAAACTTTAATAACTTTTAATCTGTAATTCCAATTAATAAAAGTTATATATGTTTGTTGTTCCAAATTTAATCATCTTTCCAAATATTCCAATTGTGTACTGTTTTGAAATTCCCAAATGCATTTAAAATTCAAATTTGAATAATTCAAATGCAAATTGCTAAATTCAATAACTAATTCATTATTAATCCAATAACTACAAATAAAATATGTTTTCCATAGCATTTTGAATAAACTTTTCAAATATAAATTTTGTTTCTTGGTTTGAATAATTTAAATTGCCTAAATAATTTAATACTTGTTTAATTCATTTAAATTTGATAAAATCATAACTTGCTCAAAATAAAATAATTTTGAACATGCAAAATATGTTTTCAAACCATCAAAGTGTGAACTTTTCAATTGTGAGTTTGAAATTATGTTTTGAACAAATAAAACTTCAATTAAATTCAAACTTGTTTCAAATCCATTTAAAACTTGTTTAATATTGTTTAATTCATAATTAAATTATCCTAATTCCAATTTCAATATTTGAAACATGTAATCCAACTAAAATTTGATGTTCTCTTCAAATACAAATTTTGTTAATTGTTTTGAACACTTTAACTTGATGAAAACAACAATTGCTTGTGTGACATGTTTAAGTAACCAAACTTTCCACACTTAACCAATAATTTCCAAACTTGTTAAACCTTATTTCAATTGGTTCTATTGTTGTTATTTTGTTGTTTTCCTCATCCATGCATCATGCTAATCCACTTTCACCTGTTGATTAGTTGGAAAACAATTGTTTCAACCATAATTCATGGGCTTTTCATATGCAACTCAAATTGCATATGGGTCCATTTAAATTTGTTTATCTTGTCAACTAGTTTACCTTGATGCATCTTTAAACCTGTCATGCATCCATATCTTGATCATGCTGGATCTTTTGCCGTAGTAGTAATTGTTGCATCCGGTGTTTGTTTGAGGTTCGTTGCTTCCTCCCGGATAGGACGTTGAGATGATGTGAGCAACGACAAGTTCTGCTACCTTGCGGGATCTCAGGCAAGTATACTCACTTGCTGCCAAATGGCTGCCTTTCATCACTTGTTACCGATACTTTCCGTTGTTCTTTTCTGCTAGCCTTAGTAGTAGTTGTTTCTGTTACGAACCTATCACATGAATCCTTTAACCCTGATATTGCCTCACCTCCACACCTATAACCATTGCTTGTGCCCGTGTCTTACTAGCATGCTTAGGTTGTTTTGCTCGAGTCTGTTACCCGTTACTTTCTGTTATTACTTCATTATGTTCTGGGGGCTCGATGTTTAATCAATCAATCATGCTAATGTTATTGTTAAATATTAATTTGATGATAAGGCACCGGCAGGAGGCCCTAAGTGGTTTTGAGGCCTGCTAGTGTCGACCCTAATAGGAAAAGGGTCTTGTCTACTGATCCATGATGAGCGCACTACCCGCATGTGGGAAGCGAGTATGGGCGCCCCCCTCAATTTGACCCGATTCGCATCTCGTCCAAATCGCCTCATTTAGTTCGGGTTTTCCATTTGCTGCATGCATGATCTTGCGAGCCCTTGGTACCCGGGTGGAACTTTCGTAGTCGGCATATAGGGGGACACGTTCTTAGAGTGCTATGAGGGTCCATTTTCTTCTGGGCTCGATTAGCCGTGCGCCCAAGGTGCTTTGGGCTTGATGCGAAGAAGGGTTGGATTGTGTAGAGTACCTCGCTTGGTGGGGTGATCTCCCGTCTGGCGGGTTATTCTTGCGTGTACGGCTAAATTGGTGCAACCCTGCAGGGATAATCTTCTCGAGAAGCCGTGTTTTCCGCGGTTATGGATTACTTGGTGAAAGTACTGGCTAACAAGTACTCAGGACAACTTAAACCTAATGATTAACAACCTTACACCCAATGATTAACAACTTGACTAGTAATAGACTTATTGACACAATAATCTGAATCATCATTAATCCAACTGTGTGAGTTATCCTCGGATTGCTTCTTCGGATAAGGGGCGAGATCCAGGATGGGTTTGTTTGAAGTTATCTTTCAGTTGGTTACGATACTCGATCTTATCTTCTTTCTGATAGCCGGAAGTTGTAGTATCTCTCTGTAGTTGGTTAGTGCAGCCCGCTGTCGCTTATTTGCAATAAACCCTTCCTTTCCGTTGATCCCAAAGTATTTGTATCTTGTGATGACTGGTTACGCCGGTATCTTGTGAGTATGGGTTTTATCCCCCTTGCCAGTACTTAACCGTACTGACCCACGAATCTTTTTCGTGGCTGCAAATTCCAAATTGCAGTCAACAGGTTTGAAGTCTGACGACGTTAGCTTGGGAATCCCTCCGGCTTGGCCTGGGCAGGGATTGGACGCTCTCGGTTATCTTCAGGACTCTTAGTCCAATTTGTATATTGTCCGTAGACGGACGATATGTTGTTTCTTCCGCTGTTATTTGTATCTTTGTATGGTATCAGTTGTATCCTTGACCAGTTCGAGTCATCTTGTATCTATCTGTTTCTGTTGTAATTGTGGAATATTCGTGAACTATTGTAATGTTATCATAAATGGCAACCTGGAATCGGTTATTATGCGGATTTGGCGGAAATGCTGAAATCTGCATAGTGCCCGATCTCGGGGCGTCACATCCATGATGAGCGCACTACCCGCATGTGGGAAGCGAGTATGGGCGCCCCCTCAATTTGATTCGATTCGCATCGCGTCCAAATCATCTCATTTAGTTCGTGTTTTCCATTTGCCGCATGCATGTTTTTGGGAGCCCAGCGCAGGGTGGAACTTTTGTAGTCGACATGTAGGGGGACACGTTCTTAGAGTGCTATGAGGGTCCATTTTCTTCTGGGCTCGATTAGCCGTGCGCCCAAGGTGCTTTGGGCTTGATGCGAAGAAGAGTTGAGTTGTGTTGAGTGCCCCGCTTGGTGGGAGGCATCCCATCTGGCGGGTTATTCATACGTGTACGGCCAAATTGGTGCAACCCTGCAGGGATAATCTTCTCGAGAAGCCGTGTTTTCCGCGGTTATGGTTAACTTGGTGAAAGTATTGGCTAACAAGTACTCAGGACAACTTAAACCTAATGACTCACAATCTCACACCCCATGACTAACAACTTGACTAGTAATAGGATTATTGTCACAATAACTTGTTTCATCCTTAATCCAACTGTGTGAGTTATCCTCGGATTTCTTCTTTGGATAAGGGGCGAGATCCAGGATGGGTTTGTTTGGAGTTATCTTTCAGTTGGTTACAATACTCGATCTTATCCCCTTTCCGTTAGCTAGAAGTGATAGAATCTCTGTAGTTGGTTAGCGCAGCCAGTTGCAGCATCTGTTATATCCCCTTCCTTCTGTTGAACCCAAGTCATCTGTACTTGGTGTTGACGGGTTACATTTTGGTGAACTCTGAGTCTTGCTTGCCAGTACGTCTATGTACTGACCCCTTTGGGGCTGTGGTTTCCGCAGACTACACTTACGAGGATCCAGGTGACGGCTACTACGTGGAGTTTGACGAGGCTGCTGACGAGTAGTTAGCGGACCCCGGGCAGGATCCGAGGCATCGTGGATGGGCTCCGTCTTTATTTCAGTTTCCGGCTTCTTAAGCCTATTTGGATTTGTCTGTACTCAGACCCTTTGAATGCTTCCGCTGAGATGTAATGATGTTATGTTGGGACATGTGTCCTCTGGATGATTGTATTTGCTATCTCTGCCCTAGTGAGGGCCATTTGCAACTTATTTCAATCTTTTGTGTCTTAGAGATATGTTGTGTTATCATTTTGTTCTAAGCCGTTGACGTACCATGTGTGTATGGTATGAAGTACGTCAATGGTAGTGTCCTGATTTCTACGGGATAGTTTACATCGACGGTGAACAGTAGCGATGGGTTGTCACACATAAGTGTTGGCCTACTCGTAAGAGGACGCGGGTGCCGGTAAGCCCCGTAATCCCATCAGAATACTGTTCAGTTCGTACGGTGAGTATCCTCTAGAAGTCCGGGTGCGACAAGCACTATTTTCAGGAGCATCCAATTGCGGTAGTCAGCTTTGCACCCTTGGCAGATATAATATAGAACATGGAAGCAACTGGAGAGTAGCCAAGTGGGCGATAGAGATGGGACCATATCATATCAATTACGAACCTCGCACAACTATTAAATCACAAGTCTTAATTGACTTCGTGAATGATTGGGAAGAGTTACAAGCTCCACCTGAGAATCTGGATACAATATATTGGACTATGCAATTTGATGGATCTAGAAAATTGGAGGGTTTTGGAGCTGGACTAGTATTAACCTCCCCCGAAAGGTAATAAATTTTGATACGTCATGCAAATTCTATTCAAGTGCACAAATAATGCAGCTGAGTACGAGGCTTTACTTCATGGACTGCGCATAGCCAAAGAGATGAGTATAAGCTGGATTCTATGTTTTGGAGATTCAGACTTAGTATCACAACAAGTCACAGGAACATGGGACTCCAAGGATCCGGTCATGGCAGCATATATACGTGCAGTTTCTCAGATAGCAGGTCACTTCTAGGGGTATCAGGTGGATCACAATTATCGCAGACTCAATGAGGCTGCAGATGCGTTATCACGTTTAGGCTCTTAGAAGAAACAGGTGCCACCCAATGTTTTCCTCGATGAAATACTTAGTCCATCTTTCAAACTTCCTACAGAAGAGGACATAGCAAACCCGGATCCTGCATCCGACTTGATAGAAGTAGTTCACACAATACCAACCATACCTAGCTTATCTACTACGAGGTGAGCTCCCACAATAGGAAATCATGGCCCGTCAAGTAGTAAGAAAATCTAAGGCATACACAATTATCAATGGAGAATTGTACAAGCGTAGTGCTTCAGGAATTTTTCAACGTTGTGTTTTCCCCGAGGAAGGACGTCCGATAATCAATGAGATACATTCAGGAGATTGTGGACACCTTGCAAGTACTAGGTCATTGGTTCCTAAGGCATTAAGACATGGATTTTTATGGGTTACACCTTTAACAGGCGCAGAGAAGATTGTGCACACTTGTGAAGATTGCAGAAGTATGCTCGGCAAGACCACATGTCGGATCAGGCTTTAAGGATGATACCAATAACTTGGCCGTTTGCAGTCTAGGGAATAGACATGGTTGAACCCTTCACAAAACCACCCTGCAAGAATACTTACCTCTTGGTAGTTGTGGCCAAATTCACCAAGTGGGTCGAGGCAAAGCCAATTAGTTCCTGTGATGCTAAAACAGCTGTCAAATTTTTGAGAAGATTATATTCCGTTTTGGATACCCACATAGCATCATTACAGACAATGGTACTAACTTGTCTGAAGGAGCAATGCAGAAATTCTGTTAGCAAAATCATATCAGATTGGATTTGGCCCCGGTTTCCCATCCGTAGTCAAATGGGCAAGCTAAAAGAGCAAACCAGGAATTGCTGCGAGGTATCAAACCTAGACTGATGACAACCCTCACAAGAATAGCCGGAAGCTAGGTGGAAGAACTACCAGCTGTCCTATGGAGCATACGGATCATACCCAACAGATCAACGAGTTATACACCGTTTTTCTTGTGTATGGTGCAGAGAATGTATTGCCAAGTGATGTCTATCATGACTCACCCAGGATTGCTGCATACGGGGATACAGACAATGACGTTGCTCGTCAGGACTCGTTAGACATTCTGGAATAAGAACGCGACATCGCATCATCTAGATCTGTAGTATATCAGCAAGATTTACGAGGTATCATAGCTGGAAAATCCGAAGCCATATTTTTCAGAAGGGGATCTTGACCTCCGTCTTATCCAAAAGAAAGAAGGACAACACAAACTGAGTCCGCCATGAGAAGGACCATTTGCAGTGAGCAAGAACCTACACAATGGATCCTATTACCTCATTGATATACGTGACATTGACAAATCGCGCACGTCTGATTCGTCATGCTGATCTAACAATCAAGAGGCGGCCGAATTTTCCCCTGATCGGCAGGATGAAACATAGGAATGTCCATAAATTTTTGTATTAGTAAACATGAGGATCAGTGAACATGGAGGATGTTCCCTAGCAGTCACTACACCATGTCCTAAGTTAGGAGGCATTTTTAAAAGCCTAAAAAAAGTGGGTTAAATGCTTAAAGAATATTTAGAGGTTTGAAAAAAATGATAAGGAAGTTGGGGAAGGAGAACATCATTTGAGGAATTTAGAAAGAATGCCTCCAAATATATCAATAGAGGCATTCTTACAAATGCCTTCAATTATTATTTGTGGAATTCTTAGAAACGACTCAAATGACAATTCAAGGTATTTCTAAAAATACCAATTTATATATTCGTGGGCATTTTACCATAATGCCTCAAAATGTGTTTCTACGCATATTTTGTAATCACACTAAATTACCATATATCAATCATTATACAGGTTTACAAACACGTTTATAAACCAAAGAAATCAGAGTGGATGAAGAAAGCAACACAAAACATACATTTTACATGTGACAGCCCACCCAACATTCACTGTAACATATAGCCATATAGATTAGAGTGGATGAAGAAAGCAGTCAGCCATGAAAATAAGAAATTATTCATGTTTCAGTCAATGGATGCATCTTAACATTTTTCATGTGAGCTTGCTCCTTGATTCTTGATTAACTTGAGAGCCAATACTTTTGTTTGCTTCTGGAAGAATTACATTTTCGAACATAATGAAACTCATTAGGTGAAAATAAGATCACGTAAGCTGCAATCTAGTATTTTAGGCTGCAAAGTGAAATGACTTGGATATGTAGGCTATAACATTTCTCAGAATGCATTCATATTTGCAACATATGTATCAAGATAATAAATATTCGGTACACTATGCGTTCAGCTTGGACACTATGCATCATCTTTCATTCCTTTTGGACATCTGACCAACCTTTTCCTTGTCAAACCGGGTACAAGATCAGAAGCAACATATCTAAAGATATTAAATGCCAATAAGAAAAATGTTTTGTACCAACAATCCACAACATGCTAAACAGATTAATTTCAATTCAGTAGCCCCAACTCATAAACTCCAAGTCATAGACTCAAGTCGGCTGTATCAAAATGTTGAAACTTTCTAATATATAAGTGGTCAATGGCATTATCTACATACTCGGATCGTAGAATTTTAATTGGGCATTTTAATAAACTATCAGAATTTATGACCCAACAACTAAACTTCAAAAAATCATAATTTATATCCCAACATACGAGTGGAAGTCTGATTAGAAACAGAACTACCAAACTTTCTAAGACGGAAAACAAATTATTCACTCGACTAAGTGCACTGTCTTTCAGCAACTAGCAGGAACCTTCTTGTCTACTATATGATATATAGCCTAGCGAGAAAAATGAATCCAAAAGTACACATGCGTAGAGGCATCCCATCTTTTCTTACAACCCGCAATGGAAGTTATAAAGGAATTATAAGAACCCATCACAGCTTCATCAAGTAAGCTTCCAAGTAAGTTATGTAGACAACAAGGACCAGTCAAATAAGCCATCATGATCCATTTATCCATGCAAATTATGATGATATGATCCAGTAGCTTTGAATTTAATGGAGCCACTAGACGTTTGTTATGTTTAAAGTTGACATTCTGACCAACAGATCAAGAAATTCACTTACCGAATCAACCAATGTTTTAATCAAGTGACTTAAAACTGCGTAGGTGCTGATTGTATAAAATCATGTATCCGTTATTTTTTAACTGAATAATTAGCTTAGGCATTCTTTGGTACTCTTAGAAGACTTTCTGAAACTCTTCTACTCGCTTTCTTACATGAAGGGTGCCTGCATATATGAGGGTTTTGGTAACTGAATAATTATATTAGACCTGGTTTTGCAATGGATGGATCCAGTTAATTACAAGATAGTCTTCTTATAACTACATTTTAGGTCTAATGCCTAGTACAACACAAGCTTCAAGAAGGTTTGGCATGCCAAACATACACAATAACACAACTCTGATAGACCTCAAATGCATAAACATCTAGCAACCCAACACTCGAGGGTTTAACACCACTAAGGTGTGCACATAAACGAACTAGATTGAGTATCAGACTATTTACAAAACCGATTGATTGAAGCTATCTGATGCATCTAGAAATGACACATATTTATGTATGTTTAAACTGTATCTTTGTCAAGAAAATGATAGAGATATTACTCCAAACCTGCCACTAATCACTAATGAGAAATTTATTTGCAAATCTCCATGTAATTATTTTTATTGCAGATTTTGGACAAGAAATCAGGGCTAGAAGGAAGGAAGAGATAAGGATCAGAAAATCAATTAAAACTGCCTTCACAACACACTTAATAAGACCAATACGTTCAGTACCGGTCGTACTGCTCAACGTACCAGATACCAGGAGGACCGTGAGATCAAACCGACCATAAGTCATTAAAGGGTCTAGAGCCAATTCGCGAAGGAAGACGTCCAAAACCCTATTCCATTCGATGTAGCCCCTTATAAGGATAAGAAACAACCCCCAAAAGAGAAGCCAGACATACCAAACCGCCACCACATTCAACACCATCCTCTCCATGCAAAACCTTGAAATGCTGCCGCATCTCCACCACATCACCACCACCACCACCATGGTTTAGCCATACTACTACTTTGTAATCTAGATCCCATCATGATTGGCAACATTGTAAGAACTAACATTCTTTCCAATTCAAGTATCATTTTTATCTCAATGTTTTTTATTGCTGATATGATCGCGATGTGTGAATCTCCCCTCGGGATGTGGGCTGAGGCCTAACCTTGAAGCTATATGCTTGATCTAACCCATGGGGTAATTAATCTAATGAGTTCATTATGATAATTGAGTGTTTTCTATTATCTATGCCTCTCTCCTAGGACTCGTCAGGTACCCAAGACCTCTGAAGATTGATCAAGGCAAAGGTATAGTGGAAGTGAAGTGGAAGGCTCATCATGAAAGTCTGTGATAGAAGGATCAGTAGGACTGCTGGAAATGATCTCTCAGGAACACCAATGACATCACCACTCTTAATGCTTTCATATTTCTTTTAGAATTAAAAACCAAGGCAATACCGCAAGACGGAAACTATATAGGGCCAACGGTTGGATGAAGTACTCTATGTTAACCCGTGGTCGGAGGCATAGTGGAGTACGGATGCATTGCCTACACACAACTAAATAGCATCTTTACTATTAAGGTTACAGTGGCGGTGAGGCGGTGTCACACATCTAAAAAATTATGGAACAAATGCCACTCCACTTCTCTCTCCTCATATACACACGAGAACTAACTAACATGCATGCATGCACTAACAAACAATATCCACTCCACTTCTCTCTCCTCGTATACACACGAAACTAACTAACACACCGCATGCATGCGCTAACAAACAATATCCACCTCAACTAACCCAATTATACATCCAATTTTTAGTACTGCTATTAAATGATTATCCACGAAAATTAAGCAAGTATCCATCGTTAGCGTGACTTTGCTCGATCAATTGTGATCGTTTGGTGTGGGCCGGCCCAGTAAATATCCATTGAAGCGCACGCGAGTATAATGTGGTGAACTCACGATATAAATCACTCGGTAAAAAACCAAAAGCAATCGACTATCGCTGAGAAAAAACCGTTGCGTCAGTCCATCCTCTACCTTCAGTGGCTAGCTGAGGATAAAAAATAACCGCTCCGTGAGTCCATCCTCTACCTTCAGCGGCTAGCGGACGGGGCGAGAGCGGTGCTGCGTCCTCGCTAACCAGGTCCGGGTCGAGCAGGTCGTGGCACTCCATCTCCTATCCGATTCGCGCTCCACCGCTTGCTCCCTATCTCCACCCGCTAGCAGCCAGGGAAAAGAAACGAACAACACGTCACTTACACGTACCCAGCCGACTCATGTGTTGTTACTTGCCTACGTGTTCCAACCTATCTAGGTGATGAAGTGAGTACGGCGCTAGCAGCTGGTTACTGTATACCTACATGAGTGAGAGCTAAATTAAACCATGGCAATATACGAGAAGCTTATTTATATGCCGGCGGTCGTGGGCCGGTTTCCCGTTCGTTGGCCGTCGACCACGCCGCAGCCTCACCAACCCCATCCATGTCGCCACGCCATGCGTAGTCCAAGTGGTGTAAATGTGTTGGTGTCCAAGGGTCGAAACCACCACTCGCCTCGCTGGGGGCATCACCCACTCCAAGTCGGGTAGATACCGACAGGACCCCATAGGGAGCGGGAGACGTCCCCCACCCCATGTCTGTGGGTATCCCGGTGGCTCTCGCCACACCATCGGTCGGAGTTTCCGATGGGGTCATTGTTCGTTCTCGAGCCCTTCGGCCACATCACGATTTCTATGACTGTCTCGTAGTGCCCCTCGCCACCTCTTGGAAATAAGGCGTTGTCCTTCAGACCACAACGGGATACCCAGGACAGCACTAACCATCCCCGGCACTACCAACGGCACCACCAGACCATCCTGACACTCGACATAAGCCTATCAGTCAGCTTCTACTTCGATACCAGCACCGATTGTCATCAAGCACCAACCGACTACTTTAAAAACACCTCGACAAGCACCCGTTTACATCACACCGCACCCGATTACGTCACACCGCTCGCAACTTTTTAGGAGTGTGACACGACCACGACAACCTAGGAATACGACAAAACCTATTAATGGAATTATCGTTTATTCCGTAGCAAAGCACGGGCATTGTGCTAGTATGTGTTAATTATACTAAATTGCATTAATTTTAAATTATTTATCCCATGTTACTAATACACAGCTGCAGGTGAAACCTTAAGCCCAGGCCTGTTTTAATCATTGATAATAAACCCTTTTTATATTGCAAGATTAGTTCAGTAAACTAGGAATTAATAAAAGCTTTATGTGGATTCAATAATTGTTCTCATCAAGCACATACTTCACGGTCGATAAAATCTTGGTACTCGAGTGAAAAAACTACATACTACATTCGGAAATCCGGATAGAAGGTATCAACCCTTTTATTCTGGCACCGTTCCCGGAGAAGTATTTTTGCTACTCTGGTCAGGTCATTGAGTCCCTTTTAGTTTTGTTAATTTATGCTTTAGTTTATTTCTTGTTATGAGTTTACTACTTGTCTAGCTTATTTGAAAACCCAAAAATATTAGTTTACATTTTGTTCTTATTCAAAAAGAAAAAAATTAGTATGGCAAACAAGAAGTTTGGGGAGTTTTCTACTCCCAATGATGATTGTTTACTTGCACCCATCAATCAACCCGAAGTGTGTGGAGAACTATGAAATTAAACCCAATTTATTGAACCTCATTCAACAAAATCAATTTAGTGGTTCAGCTTTTGAGTATGCGGGTATGCATTTAAACACTTTTACTGAGTTATGTGATATGATGGGTATGAAGGATGTTGATCCAAATGCAGTCAAGATATGTTTATTTTGTATTTTCATTAAGAGGAAAATCAAAAGAATGGTTACCAGCATTACCTAGAGGCACAATTACATCTTGGGATAATTGTTGTAACATCTTTATGACTAAATATTTTCCACCTGCTAAAACAATGCAACTCCGTTCAGTTATCACAGGATTTAGACAGGAAGAACGTGAACCACTAGAGCTTGGATGGGATAGAATGAAATATTCTGTTAGAAACTGTCCCAATCATGTCAAGGAAGAATGGTTAATACTCCATCTATTTTATAATGCTTTAAACCCTGTGTCCAAATCTATGTTTGATACAGCTGCAAGAGGAACATTCATAGGAAAAGACATTGAAGTAGCCAAGAAGCTACTTCATGATATGCAAGACAACCATGCCAAGTGGCATATTGAAAGAAAAATCACCAAGAAGGTGAATGCAGTCACTGAAGGCAACAGTTAAGATCTTACATCAAAGGTAGATGAGCTAATCTCTGAACTTAAAAATAAAAATGAAGCTCATGTAAATGCCATCTCCAATGCTCAAATTGAAGAAATAGATTTTATAGCTCGTAATACTTATAACCCTGCATGGAAAGATCCTACTTTGGACAAAATTATCAGAAACCATATAACCCTGCAGGAGCACCAAAAATAGCAACTACAATAATGGAGCAAACAATGACAACCGCCAGATACTTGAAGAAACACTTAAATCATTTATAAATTCTCAAACTGAAAAATATTGTTTTTTATAAAATGGTTGAGAATCATGATAATATGCTTGGTCAGCTAACTCAGAAAGTTGGCACTATAAGAACTGATTTGCAGGTACTCCAGGAAAGAACTAAAATCGTGGAGGCACAAATGGCCAAGATAGGTAATAGTCAAACTTTGATTCTAGAAAAATTTACAGGTAAGCCGGAGCCCAATCCAGTTGCGGATATGAGGATGATGAGGAGCACAGAGGATGCACAAAAAGAGCTAGATTATAACAATGCTCACACACCAAACTACATAATAGAAGATCTTGTGAAGATGGTAAGCATGAAGAATCCATCCATCGAAGGAGGTAACGAAGCAGCATATAAAGAATTCATTAACCAAGTTACTTATATAGTATGCGAGATAGAATTACAATATAGAAAATTATCTGAGAAATTACCAGCCAAGCTAGAAGATATATTTGAACCTACTATTAAGATACATTTAGGTGTCAATGAGATAACTGCACTATGTGATCTTGGTGCAAGTGTTTCTACAATCCCTAAACATTACTTGATAAGCTAAACTTGGGTGACTATAATATAAGGGAACTTCAACTTCACTTAGCTAATTCAACCTTCAAGCAAGTTGGGCATATTAAAGAAAACATAGTAGTGCAAATTAGAGGAAACCCTCCACTCCATAATCTTGTTATAGTAGATATGCCTGAAGATCCAATGGCACCTATAATGCTTGGTAGACCATTTTTAAGATCCATTAAAGCCTTGATAAATTTACATGAAGGAAATGTGAGGGTTGAATTACGTTCTCGAGATCTTTTTATTGTTCATTTTCCCAGGAAGAAGAGATCAAAGATCTACGATAATGGCATCATAACCTTGAAGGAAAATTACTTCGAAATGGGCACACAAGTTCTTAGCCCAACTGAAAATCACTGTCGTCCAGCTACCGACCGAAAACAAAGAGTTGCATGGGAGGCAACCCATGATAAGTATTTTATTTTGTTTTCGTTCTAGTTTCATTTTTTGTTTTAGTGTTGAAAACACATTGATACGTCATAAACGTATCTATAATTTCTGATGTTCCATGTTGTTTTCATGCCAATTGCTACATGTTTTCTAAACATTTTACATCATTTTTATGGATTTCCTGGGACTAACCTATTGACAAGATGCCACAAAGCTAGTTCATGTTTTTTGTTGTTTCTTATTTCAGAAAAGTTGTTCTGGAAATATTCTCAGAATTGGACAAAACGAAAACCCAGGACCTTAGAAGTATGTCACATACACGGAGTCTAGAGGAGACCCGGAGGGGGCCCTCGAGGGCCCACACCATAGGGCGGCGCGCCTCTGGCCCCGCCACTAGGTGGTGTGGCTCCCCTGGCCACCAACCGACGTTGCCCTTTCGCCTATATAAACTCCTCCTCGGAAAACCCTAAACACCCGAGCTTTTTTCCACGAAAAGTTCTGTAGCTGCCATCATCGTCAACCCTAGTTCGAGAGGGTTCTGAAGCTCTCCCTGGCACCCTGCCATGAGGGGAAATCATCACCAGAGGGCTCTACACCACCATGCCCGCCTCCGTAGTGATGCGTGAGTAGTTCATCCTTGGACTACGGGTCCATATCAGTAGCTAGATGGTTGTCTTCTCCTCTTTATGCCTCATGTTTAGATATTGTGAATTGCCTAACATGATGACGATCATCTTATTGTAATGATAAATTGTTGTGCTTGCTAGGATCCGATGAATATTGAATGCTATGTTCACTGATTATCAATCTATCATGTTTTTAAGGGTTTTTTTATTTACGATCTTGCATGCTCTCCGTTACTAGTAGATGCTTTTCCCAAGTTGATGCTTGTAACTCCAAGAGGGGGTATTTATGCTAGATAGCGGGTTCATGCCTCCCTTTCAATAGTGCTCGAGTGATAGAAACGTGACGGATGGGGGATGTGTTATTGCCATTAGGGAGAAAACAACGATGTTTACATTGTTTACATTACACACTTTACTTAATGCAATTATCTATTGCTTGAAACTCAATTCCCGAGGTTTGATTGGATTACGCTTCGAGGGTGGATTATTAGTCATAGATGCAGTTGGATAATGGTCTATGAATCTTGTTGTAATGCCCGCATGACTCACATAATAAACACTATGTCATGCAAATGCACTACGGTGCAGCCTTTATTTATATGTCAATTGCCCAGCTGTAATTTTTTTTTACCTAGCATGTTATCTATCTTTTATGGAGAGACACCACTAGTGAACTGTGGACCCCGGTACATTTCTTTTACACTAATAATACAACCACTGCAAACACTGTTCTTTTACTACAAACACTTCTTTCCATTCATTTAGTGCAATCATTGTTCTCTTTTCATTTACTGCAAACAAACCATGTTTTCCACACTATACGTCTAATCCTTTATTTTTAGTAAAACCGATGAGATTGGCAACCTTACTGTTTCGTTGGGGCAAAGTAACTTGATTGTGTTGTGTAGATTCCACGTTGCTGCTGAACCGGTAGTGTGTCCTGCCAACATCAGCTGCCAACAACCTTCAGAAGTGATTTCTTTCTCCTACTGGCCGATTCAACCTTGATTTCTTTCTGAGGGAAAACTTGTTTTTGTGCTCTTCATACTTTCCTCTTGGGGTTTCCCAACGAGCGTATAATCTATGCGCATCAAGCACATTTTCTGGCGCCGTTGCCGGGGAGTAAGAGGATTTCTGCAAGGGGAGTCTCTCACCTCCAATCTCTTTACTTTTTTTTTGTTTTGCTTAGTTTATTTTATTTTGTCTTGTTTTCTTCTCTATATCAAAAACACACACAAAAATCAGTTCTTATTCTAGTTGTTAGTTTTATCCTGTTATTAATCTTGCTAAAATGAGTACTCCTGAGAACACTAAGTTGTGTGACTTTAATAGCACTAACAACAATGATTTTATGAGCACACCTATTGCTCCATTTTCTCCTACTGCTGATTTTTACGAAATTAAACCCGCCCTGTTAAATCTTGTTCTGAGAAAGCAATTTTCTGGTGTTAGTACTGATGATGGTGCTGCCCATCTTAATAATTTTGTTGAACTCTGTGAGATGCAAAAATATAAATATGTAGATGGAGATATTATTAAACTGAAATTGTTTCCTTTCTCCTTAAGAGGAAGAGCTAAAGAATGGTTGTTATCTTTGCCTAAAAATAGTATTGATTTTTGGACTAAATGTAAAGATGCTTTCATTGGAAAATATTATCCTCCTGCTAAGATTATATCTTTAAGAAGTAACATTATGAATTTTAAGCAACTTGATAATGAGCATGTTGCTAAAGCTTGAGAAAGAATGAAATCTTTACTAGAGAATTGTCCCACTCATGGACTGACTACTTGGATGGTCATCCAAACCTTTTATGCATGACTGAATTTTTCTTCAAGAAACCTTCTGGATTCACTTGCTGGAGGAAACTTTATTTCCATGACTTAGGGTGCTGCAACAAAGCTTCTTGATGATATGATGATAAATTATTCTGAATGGAACACTGAGAGAGCTCCACCAGGTAAGAAGATAAATTCTGTTGAAGAAACCTCCTCCTTGAGTGATAGGATTGATGCTATTATGTCTATGCTTGTGAATGTCCATGCTCCTGTTGATCCAAATAATGTTCATTTAGCCTCTTTGGTTGCTCAAGAAGAGTATGTTGATGTGAACTTCATTAAAAACAATAATTTCAACAACAATGCTTATAGGAATAATTTTGGTAGAAACAACTATAGGCCATATCCTTCTACTAATGGTAATGGTTATGTTTATTCTTATGGTAATTCTTACAACAACAATAGAAGTGTACCCTCCAATCTCGAAAACATGCTTAAGGATTTTATCAGTACACAAATAGCTTTTAATAAATCTGTTGAGGAAAAGTTTGGCAAAATTGATGTTCTTGCTTCTAAAGTTGATACTCTTTCTCTTGTGTTGATCTTCTGAAACTAAAATTTATTCCTCATAATGTTAAAGAAAGGAAAATTATGAATGCCATTCAAGTTAGAATTGATAATAATGTTAGGATGTTAGATGAATTGCATGCTCGGTGGGAAAGAGAAGATGAACTTGCTAGAAACAATAATATAGCAAAAGTTTGTACTATTACCACCACTAGTAAAATTGAATCTTCTAATGCTAGTAAACCTCCTACTATCAATGGTAAAATAGTTGGTGTTGGCAATGTCTCCACTTCTTCTACTAAACACTTAAAATTTCCTAAAACCACTAAAACTGTTACTGATAAAAGTGCTGAATTTTTTCTAGATATGGGAGACAATGGTCCCATTACCTTTGATAAAAATGATCTTGATTTTTATTGTTGCAATATTTATGAGGTAATTATGTTCCTACAAAAACTTGCTAGTAGTCCTGATGCTAATACTATGAATATGGCTTTTACAAAACATATTACAAATGATCTCATGCAAATTAGAGAAGAAGAATTAAAACGTGAAGCCTCTATCCCTAGAAACCTAGAAGATGGTTGGGATCCCATCATAAAAATGAAGGTGGATGATTTTGATTGTAATGCTTTATGTGATCTTGGTGCTAGTATCTCTCTTATGCCTAAGAAACTTTATGATATGCTTGATTTAGCGCCATTGAAACACTCTTATTTGGATGTTCGTCTTACTAATTGTAACAGCCCCACTTCTGTAATATGAAAATTTGAGATAATTTGAAACTAATTGCACTCATGCATCCTGGAATTCAACATTCGAAGAAGAAAACTTAAAATAAAAATAAAAGGAAAAGCCCAAATTTTTCTATAACTCAAACATCAGAGTTTAGAATATTTTGGTGAACCAAAAATTTCTTTGAGATTACCAATGTGTTAAGAAAGTGATATTTGTTCAAAATATAAAATTTGCAAAGTCATTGGATTCGCCAAATAAAATTAATAATGGAATTAAAAATGCCCTAAAGCAAATCGAAACAAATTTGATCTGTCAAGTTTCACCAAATGATCTAAAAAATTTACCACACCTTCTAGTTTGCAAATGAGAATTTTAGAAATTTTTGCAGAATTTTTAAATGAGTTTAAGGTTTTGTTTTAATCAATTTACAGAGACATAAGGGGTAAAAAAGAAAAGAAAAAAGGGGCAGTTTTTTTTTGGCAAAATGCCATCTCCTCCTGTTCCGAACAGGAGAGAGGGATGGCGCCAGGTCCGACGCCGCCACGCCACTTCACCCACGATGCGCCTCTACCGCGCCTAGAAGAGAGGAGCCCCCCCTCACGACGCCTGCCTCCTCCACTCGCTCTCTCTCTCTTTCGCTCGCACAAAATTTTGCCAGCTCGAAACCCTAGCTCCATGGCCGTGCTCGTCGTTGTCGACTGAGCGTCCGAGGAGCAAATCGGCGACCACCACGAGCTCTGCCTCGTCGCCCTCTACCTCCCTGTCGAAGGAATCGAGCCAAGACGCCCGGGAACGCCGCCGCCGTCCAATTTCTTCCTAGGATCCGACACACTCCGACGAGCCTTCGCCGCCGTTGTAGCCCTCCTCCGACCTCATCAAGATCACGCACGCATCGAGGGTGAGCCGCCGCGTCTTCCCGCCATTTTTCCCCTACCCGCGCGCACTAGAACGCCGTATCGCCGTCGACCGAGAACCTCCACCGCCTCGCGTGCATGCCTACGCCGCTCCGGTGACATGTAGCCAGCAGCGCCACCACCATCGTGCTCCCCGCACCGCGTAGATGTTAGGGGCGTTGTTCGTTAAGCTTAGGAGCCAACCGTCGCGCCGCGTCGTGCTCTCCGGAGAAGTCATCGCCGGCGGGTGACGTTGCGCGTAGTCTTCCCACGGTCAAACCGGCCACTGGGCCCCCTGTGTGCCTGCGTGGACGCACACGTGGCCTCGGTCCCATGCATCAGCCCTTGTGGCTAGCCAACCCACGAGTGAAAAACGTTTCGGCGTTGTTCTGTTAAAAGTTGAAATCCAGAAAACAGATTTAAAACTTAACTTGTAAAATCCATAAAAAATCGAAACATTATCCAAATGAGTCCATTAAAATTTCTATGGATTCATATTTAAAATGTCTATTTGTTGGAATTATTGTTACACAAATTTGAATAATTAATTTTGCACTTATTAATTAATTACAGAAAAGTCTTATAAAATTGAAACTTTGAAACTTAATAACTTTTGCTCTAATTTTACAAAATGAGCAAACAAAGTGTCAAAATGTTAGTCTTAATAAACTATACACCTTCATATTTTATTTGGACATGTTTGAAGTAATTTTCTTATATGTTTAATTAAAATACCTAAAATGGCAGAATGAAAACCCCATTTGAATAATTCATATCTCCTAAAATAATTGTTGGAAAATTATGTTTAATACCTCAAAATGTTCAGAGGAACAATTGCTATCTATTTTGAACCTTTCTGCACCTAATTAAAATTTGAAAATAACATGGTTCTTGCAATTCCCTAAAAGGGGTAGATTTAATTGCCATTTCTAATTATTCACCAATTAGTATTACTTGCTCAGAAAATTGCACACAATATATAAAAATGCTCAGCAAGAAAATGTCCTTCAGAAATCATCTTTTGCATGCATGTTTTCACCAAATCCTAGTACTGGTCCTTAAGGAAAAAACCACAATAGATCATTAAGATAAATGTGGGTGTTATTCCAACTATGGCCTAAATAATTGTGGAGACACATTTAATTTGTTGCTCTTGTTAAATAAGTATTTTAGTTGCATTAACTTGGCATGTCATCATGAGTGTGCATTGGACTTGTATGTATTCATGTTATTTATTTGCTCTTTCTGCTTGTTGTGTCTCGGTAGATCCAAAAGCCGAGGTTCCACCACCATACCTCGACAAGTCGTACTATTACCCCTATCACCAAGGCAAGCGTAAATCCACTTCTTGAGAATATCTCTAATCCTATGTTTTCCCTCAAGTATTTTATCCACCATAATATTGCATTCGATTCAAATGTCAATTTGTTATAGTATCCTAGTAGTTGCATTTTGTTCCGTACACCATTACTTGTTTTCCATCCTAATATCCATAGTTTTGCCGTATGGCCCGAGTTACTGCTATATGCTACCTAATTGCTTACCCATGCTTAGTTGAGTGCTTGGGTCCGATGGATGTATTATGGTTGGAAATTATTAATGTCATGCCGGATATATATTGGAGGCAGGTGGTCTTCAATTAAAATGCTAACAGGCGTGGATGAGTTGCCATCAGTGAATGGTGGTGCTTTGCCTCACTCACGACCCTAGGGACGAGTTCTTTACCTCTTGAACGAAGATTGAGCGTGCTTCCATCGGTGGGATATATGGGAAAATCCCTAAAGACCGACTAACTTGTGAGGGTCTAGCCAAGAGTCCTCTAGTTTGAGATTTTCGTTTGCGTGTGCGTGAAAAATGGAAAAGATGATGTTGGTGATGATGGTGTGCGTGTTAGGGTGGACGAGGTCCCGGGTGTCGAAGGCACTAAACCTGGATCGGAGTACACCGATGACCCTTGGATAGATTCATGCGAGCTAAAGGTTGTAACCACGCCCACTCTGCCGGCCTCCCAGGAACAGGATGTGATCAGGCCTGATTAGGCAAGGAGCCGGACGGTACCTGTGGCTAAATTTCATACACCCCTGCAGGGTTAAATATTTTCGAAAAAGCCGTGTCCATGGTTATGGACGCTTGGCAATGGACGATAAGATCATAGAGAACCTAAACAATAAAATTTGAGTAGCTAGGTGTGATGCTTGATTGGTGAATGCAATGATCAGAATTGAAGAAGAGTTACAATTTCTATCGCATTTCAAAACCTTCTCATAGACGTTGCCCAGTTGGGTCTTTTAAAAGAAAACTAGATTTCTGCAAAACAACTACCAAATAGCCTTGCTAAAGCCTCATTCGAGCTAGTAGATCTAGTAACCTTGCGAGTACCTCCTGTACTCACCGTTTATTTGTTGAATCTTTCTCTATTACAGTTGAGGACTTCTCTAAAGTCGAAGGTGGGTTCTTCGTCAAAGTCGACGAGTATTTGGGGTTTCCTAGGTGGTAGCCTGGGGCAACCCAGAACAGGATGGCGTTGTCATGTTATTGTAGGCCTCTTAGGCCATATTTGAAACTTGTTCTTCGAAAACTAAATTTGCTTCCGCTTGATGTAATGTTGGGTCAGTGACCTCTGTTGTGGTACTTGGTATATTTTCTCTGCTAAGAGTTGAACTATATGATTTATGTCGTAGAGACTGTGATCTGCCATATTGTTCCGAGTCTTGATCTCTTAATTATGCAATATAGTTGGACCCGACGTTATGTCATGACTAAGGGGTTGTGGGCCGATGATCCATGACCGAGCCACGCCTGCTGATGTGATTCAGCCTGCGAGTGGTAAACCCAGTAACCTTTAGTCGGGTATCGTAACCGGTGACACCCAGCATTTTGCATACTTCCGAGGTCGGGGCGATGCATTGATAATGCTAGAAAGAAACCTTTGGGGAAAGTTGATGATGTTCTCATTATAGTTAACAATAACCTTTTCCCCGTTGATTTTGTTGTTATGAATATTGAATGCAATGCTTCTTGTCCTATTGTTTTGGGAAGACCTTTTCTTGGAATAGTTGGTGATGTTATTGATATGAAAGAGGGGAATATTAAATATCAATTCTCACTCAAGAAACGTATGGAATACTTTCCTAGGAAGAGAATGAAATTGCCTTTTGATTCTATTATTCGAACAAATTATGTTTTCGATGGTTCTTCATGTGAAAACACTTGATTCTCTCTTTCTATGCCTAGCTGAAAGGCGTTACAGAAAAGCACTTCTTGGGAGATAACCCATGTTTTTATTTTTGCATTGTTTTTCTCTGTTTTCTTTGAGTCAAGGTGTTTTTTACTTCTGTAACTACTCCTTTGTATCTTTATTTTCTCGTATTTGTTGTGCCAAGTAAAGTATCTAGTGAAAGTTGAAGTTAGATTTGGATTTCTGCGCAGAAAATAGATTCCTTCTGTCCACTGTTAAAATCTTATAAAATCACAGATTGATCAAAATTACATGCAATTTATTTTTGCTTAATTCACAGCTATTTACGAAACTTTTTCTAGTTTTAAGTTTTTCGATTTGAGCAACGTAAGTGCCTCGAAAAAAATGTCTTTACAAACTGTTCTGGTTTTGACAGATTCTGCCTTTTTACTTACATTCTCTCTTTTACTATGTTGAGTAGATTTATTTGCTCCATAAATCATGAATGGTTGTTGCTAATGTTTAAAAAGTATTAATAACGCTTGTGTCCATGTAGAACATGTGAGTTTTTGATTATGCACTAACCCTCTAATGAGAATTACTTCGAGTTTGGTGTGAAGGAAGTTTTCAAGGGTCAAGAGAAGAGGGTGATATAATGTGATCAAGAAGAGTGAAAAATCCTAAGTTTGGGGATGCCCCCATGGTTCATCCCAGAAAAATCCAAGAAGACTTAAGCGTCTAAGCTTGGGGATGCCCAAGGCATCCCCTTCTTCATCAGCAACTTATTAGGTCACTTCTAGTGAAACTATATTTTTATTCGGTCACATCATATGCACTTTACTTGGAGAGTTTGTTTGTTTTTATTTTGTTTTCCTTTCTGCAATAAACTTAGTTGGAACCCAGCATTCTTGTGTCAGAAGGAGACATGCTCCGCTTTTCATATGAATACTCGTATTCCTCATTATGATGCTCGTATTCTTCGTTTTTCTTCTAGCTGCTGCAACTCCTCCTCTTTTTAGCTCATGTTTTTCATGCATCTCTTTTTCAGAGATGTTAGTTCTTGTAGATTAGTGCTACTCTCTTGTTTCATTGATATATCATATGGATATTTTTTTGTTTAAACAATATGATGGTGTTGGAAAGCAATAAAATATTTCATGCTTATAACGGTACAAATAGAAGCTTGTTTAGACTGTAGCTCATGAGGACGTGAATAGAGAATATTTATCTCACTTGTTGATTGGACTTCACACACCTGGACTAGTGGCACATCCTCTATTCCAAATTGATAGAAGAGCTGGCATCGGGGTGCCCAGCCCCAAAATTGGTTACTATAAAATTCTCTTCACTCTTTTTCCCCCTGATTTATCAGTCAAATCATAATTGTGTAAACAAAAGAGAAGAAGGATGATCTACTAGCTCAGTTACGTCCTTCAATGGGAGCCGCTCTTGTGAAGTCTAGTTGGCTTGTGACATCCTGTATTGTCTGTTTACCATTCGTTGACATAAGCATACACCTCTCTAAAAAAATGTTTTCAATACCTCTGTTTATAAATTAAAAAGCTCTAACGCATGAGTTAATCCCTTCTTCCCTCTACGAAGGGCCTTTCTTTTACTTTTATGTTGAGTCTTCATCTTCTAACTTTATGCACAGTTAAGAGAGCGTAGTTTTCATTATGAGTTTAATGTGCATTTGTCCCAAAGATAATTATTGATTGAATCATGTTGTGTTATTACTTGCTCTCAAACTATTTGTTTCTAGTCACTACTTGAACTTTGAAGGTGTCGTGGCATTTATGTTTTGCTCCACTCTTAAGGACAAGCTGAATACTACCTTGCTATTCTTTCTTATGCTCGAAACAAACATATAACTTTCAAATGCATTATTATTCATGATCTTTTGTTTGTGTTACTTTTCATGTTGCAACATGATTGCGAAGTTTCATTGTTAGAATTATACATGTCCTGCATGTGTTTAGAGTACTATGATCTCACCTTTTCAAATTCTTTTACAATTATGACGATCAAAATTATGTCGGTAGCATGTCACCTCAGAAATTATTTTGTTTTTATCGTTTTTTCTACTCGAGGACGAGTAGAACTAAGCTTGGGGATGTTGATACGTCATACACGTATCTATAATTTCTGATGTTCCATGTTGTTTTCATGCCAATGTTTTACATGTTTTCTATACATTTTACATCATTTTTATGGATTTCCTGAGACTAACCTATTGACAAGATGCCACATAGTCGGTTCCTGTTTTCTTCTGTTTTTGGTTTCAAAAAAGTTGTTCTGGAAATATTCTCGGAATTGGACGAAACGAAAACCCATGACCTTAGAAGTATGTCACGTACATAGAGTCCGGAAGAGACCCTGAGGGGGGCCTTGGAGGGCCCACACCATAGGGCGGCGCGACCCCCCCCCCCCCCCCGCCGCGCCACCAGGTGGTGTGGCCCCCCGGCTACCCACCGATGTTGCTCTTTCTCCTATATAAGCTCCTCCTCGTGAAAACCCTAAACACCCGAGGCTTTTTCCACCAAAAGTTATGTAGCCGCCTTCATCGTCAATCCTAGTTCGGGACGGTTCTAAAGCTCTCCCCGCAACCTCGCCGGGAGGGGAAATCATCACCGGAGGGCTCTACACCACCATGCCCGCCTCCTTGGACTACGGGTCCATAGCAGTAGCTAGATGATTGTCTTCTCCTCTTTATGCCTCATGTTTAGATCTTGTGAGCTTCCTAACATGATCAAGATCATCTTATTGTAATGATACATGTTGTGTTTGCTAGGATCCGATGAATATTGAATGTTATGTTCACTGATTATCAATCTATCATGTTCTTTCATGTTTATGCTATTTATGATATTGCATGCTCTCCGTTACTAGTAGATGCTTTGACCAAGTTGATGCTTGTAACTCCAAGAGGGGGTATTTATGCTAGATAGTGGGTTCATGTCTCCCTTTCAACTATGATTGAGTGAAAGAAACGTGACAGATGGGGGATGTGTTGTTGCCATTAGGGAGAAAACTACGATGTTTACTTTGTTTACATTACACACTTTACTTAATGAAATTATTTGTTGCTTTTAACTTAATACCCGAGGTTTGATTGGATTACGCTCCGAGGGTGGATTATTAATCATAGATGAAGTTGGATAACGGTCTATGAATCTTGTTGTAATGCCTGCATGAATCACATAGTAATCACCATGTCATGCATATGCACTACGGTGTAGGCTTTATATCTGTCAATTGCCCAGCTGTGATTTGCTTACCCAGCATGTTATCTATTTTTTATGGACAGACACAACTAGTGAACTGTGGACCCCGGTCCATTTCTTTTACACTGATAATACAACGACCGCAAACACTGTTCTTTTACTACAAACACTCTTTTCCTTTCATTCACCGCAATCATTGTTCTCTTTTGATTTACCGCAAACAAACCTTGTTTTCCACACTATACGTATAATCCTTTGTTTTCAGCAAAACCGGTGAGATTGACAACCTCACTGTTTTGTTGGGGCAAAGTAACTTGATTGTGTTGTGTAGATTCCACGTTGTTGTTGAACCAGTAGTGCGTCCTGCCAACATCCGCTAGCAACAACCTTAAGAAGTGAGTTTCTCCTACTGGTCGATTCAAGCTTAGTTTCTTTCTGGGGGGAAACTTGCTGTTGTGCTCTTCATACCTTCCTCTTGGGGTTTCCCAACGAGCGTATAATTTACGCGCATCAAGCACAGTGGAGGAGGAGTTTTTTTTTCTTAAGCCATTACTGTTAGTACTTCCATTAAACTCATAAAAATTATATACAACTATGTCAAGGACTAACATTTCAGATCCCAAGTGAAAACATTAAAGAAGAAAGATTTTATAGTACCGGGGATGCTTTAACGATCACTAATATGGTGGAAATTCACCGTAACATCCACCGTACCATGATACGTTTTGCAAAACCAAAACTATCTTCATGATTTAACGAGCAAAGGTACGACCAACCTTCACCGTATTACTCACCGTACCTTGCCAAGAGAAAATTTATTAGCTAATCTTCTGTAGCGCAACTTTTTTTGGACGCTGTAACAAGTGGCAGTACGGTCAATTTCGACCGTATTGACCACCGTACTGGTGAACCATCTGTGCCTTAACATCCAATACGTAGATAACGAGTGGCAGTATGTTAAAATTTTACCGTACTGACCACCGTACTGTAACAACTTCTCTCTGTGTGTATCCAGTACCCAGATAACGAGCGACAGAGTACGGCGAACCACCGTACTCGTCACCATACCAAAATTAGAAAGCAGTCAAACTTCACGAGGAAAGGTATACCAACCTAGATATGGTCAATACCGACCGTATTGGTCACCGTACCACCCTAATTCGCAGCTAAAAACCCCCAAAGCTAGGATCAATTCAGAATTTTATTTCTATCACTTCTTTCACCTCCAAACCTTCACACAAACCTTAAGAGATTAATTTGCTTGTTCATCTTGTGTTCGATTCCTTTTGCACCAGCCATCCAAGGTAAGTTTATCCCCTTTTCCACCAATTACGTTTCGTAAAGATTGATTCAATTATGCTTTATTTCTAGGGTTTCATGTTTTCATGCCTAGATCTTTTAGATTGAACAATGCTTTTGCATCTATTTGCAATATCACACCACTAGTGTCTTATAGGAATCATATTACCCATCTTTCACGAATCATTGCTTACTATTGTTAACTATTTTTAGATGAACACGGCCAGCCAAACACATGCTAGTGCTAGTCAAGCTAGAAATGTTATCAAGAAGAAACCAGCTGTAAGATTTATGGGTATCAAACTACGTGGCAAAGCCAACCAAAAAATATATAAAAATCATGAGTAGCAGGATATTAGGACCACAAAGTGGGCTTGCCCCGCAACCATCCACCGTCTTGGTATTACTAATGATTTTGATTTACTATGCAACAATGTTTGCATTCGTGATTTTTTTTTCCAGGATGTTCCAACCTACCGCCGGTTGACGATGGAATTTTTATGCATGCTCGAGCACACCGTTGACATTTACCCCGGTGATAACTCTCGGTACCCCACCAGAGGGGGTACCCGCTCCTGGCACATAGGTGACTGATCGTGCAGCGAAGACAGATGGACACCCGGGAAGAACTCGGCGAGGGACCGGGGGTGCGAGGCTTCCCCCGTGGAGGAAGAGGCCACCTGCATTACGGGTCCCATCGCCCTGACCATGGAACACCCCGTGGCGGTTTCCTGATGACACGTGGGAGGGGGAGCGTTGTGATCTCCTCTTTCCGCCACGCCCCCCGACACGTATCCCTCCCCCACAGACAAGTGGAAGGTATGCAACAACACCACCGAGGAGAGGCGGCTGCC
>JAPCYS010002648.1:0-32204 GCA_028641055.1 Alopecurus myosuroides
AGCTTGATGGGCTTGAGAGCCTGCTCTTGCAGTGTTGTGTTCCTGCCCGGGCTGCTGCGGCACAGCAACCTGTTTCGCGGCAGCAGCCGGGTCATACACCTGCATTTGCCTGTCTCTACCCGAGCGCCCGCTCCGGCTCTTCTCGCGGCTCGGATGCGGTGACGAGGCCTGATCGTTAGATCTAGCCGCGTGCGAGTGAACTACCTGCGAGGCTCCAGCTCCCGGGTTGGCCTTCCGGAACTCCTCGTTCTGCCTGGCGGCCTCCAGCACCAACTCATTGAGCCTCTCCTGCTGCCTGAGACGCGCCTCTCCATCCAGGCGTGGCAACTCGGCAGCCACGGCCTGCGCAGCCCTGAGCGTCTTGGCGGGTGTGCTGTACCTTGGCCTTGTGAAAGTGTTCGCAGTGGCGGACTGCGCGGGCTCCTCCGCAACTGTCGCCATCTCGGCGCCCAGGTTGCGCCGCGTAGCACCCACTCTGCTGGGCCTCCTGGCGACCGGCGTGAAGCCGTGAGCCTTGTTGTACTCGAGCTGGTCTAGACTCAGCTCGAGCCTGATCTTCTCCAACTCCGCCTGCTCGGCAAGCAGCTCCTGGCGTTGCCGCTCGAGCTGCTCCCTCGGCTAGGAGCTCGATGTCGGTGGGCGTGGGCATACCGGTTCGCGCGGCAGACGCGGGGATGACCGTAGACGTGGAAGGCGGCAGGTTGCTCTCCTTCTCGTAGGGCCGGTGGTTCCTGCCACCAGCAGGCGGGTCGTCAACCTCCTCGACGACGGCCGCAGCGCCAGTAGCAGCTGCGCCAGTGTTTGCCGCCAAGCCCGTCACCATCACCTCAGCGCAGCATGCAGAGCTACATGCAGGCCTTCCGCGAGCAGCAACCACCGCCGGAGGATCCTCCGCGTCATGCACCAGCTCGGGGTAGGCGCTGTTGGCGACGGTGGCGACGTAGACGAGATGCGAGCCGAAGGAGATCACCGAGCCGCCCTCGGGCATGGCCATGTCGCCGAAACAGCCGGCGTTGTCGATGACGAAGTCGAAGGAGCCGAATCTATGGACAAGGCCACAAACTACGCGCTCCGCCGAAGAAGATCCCGTCCGAACAGAAACTCCAGCCAGCGCCGCTAGTTGCCCCACGGTGGGCGCCAACTGTCGTGGTGGTGTCACGGCAGATGCCATAGGATGGCTAAAGATGTGGGAACGATGGACGCTGGAGGTGTCCGGGGAGGGATCACGCGACGAGTAGCCGCGTGAGGTAAAATCCACACAACACAAACAACACGATGTACCCAGGTTCAGGGCCCTCGTGAGGAGGTAAAACCCCTACTCCTGCCTTTCTCTATGTATTACGATGTCTCTCCGAGTAGCCACAGTACAAATGGTATCGCTACCGAGTAGCCCCTCTCTCTTCTCCGAGTAGAGCTAGGTCAAGAACTTAGGGTTTCTAGGTTCACTGTGAGCAACTGATAGCCTGCCTCGCGCAGGAGGCGGCGGGGCACCTTATATACACGGTGCCCAGCCGGATACGTCCAAATCTAGACAAGTGTCGACATAGTGTGCACATCGTCCTTTCTCCGAGTACCCGCTGACAGCTTGGTTCCAACCTTGGCTGCTTCTAAAGTCGTTGGGCAAAACTAGGGGACAGACTGGTACTGTACCTAGGCACAGAGTAGGTCCCCCTTATCCTGCCACGGCCTGCTTCCATGCTGTCACTGTCAGGCAGGCCGTCCCCACGTGAACAGTAGTTCGAATGCTGCCAAGTACGGACCCAGGATACGCGGGATCCTGTGTCAGAACGGCTCCTTTGACTTTCTGGCCCGAGTAGGTTCCCGCCAATGGTTCCCGCCAATTGTACTCGGGCCAAACCTTCTACTCGTCAGGGTAGAACTTGATTGATATCTCCTTCTGGTCATCTTGAGGTGAGACCGAGTAGCAGTCGACCGGGTAGCGAGTACCTGGTAGTCGGCTACTCGACCAAACCTCTCTTCTGTAAGCGGCCTTTACCGCCTGTCTTTACCCTACTCGGGGGTAACCCCCCGACAATCAGGGAGGCTATTAGTGACTGGTTTGTAGTCATAAACATGGTGTGAGCATGAGCCAAGTGAACCAAATAAAACATTCAAAGGAGAACACCTCAAATTTATGGTTTAATATGATAAGAACAACTCATGATTCTTTCGATGTCACATTAAACACCCTCAGCTATTTGAGACAAATCATGCTACTCAATAACCACTAGACTTTAGATTTAAAATGCTCCCTCTGATCCAAAAAGACTGTCGCAGGCAGTACTAGTCCGTTGTATATCATTAAGTATTTTCTGGCGACACTTAAACCGGACTGGAGGGAGTAACATATAGCATGATATGAAATAGTCAGCCACAGTCCATGCAAGCTTCTATTTGCATCGTTTATAATTTTTACCAAATGTAGCAGTTTCTTTTCCCAACAAGCACCATACGATTTTTTTTTTTAAATCTCTAAATGATACAACAAGCAAACATGAGAGCACTCACATAACACTACTAAAACTAATAACTCTTAATAAGAGATGCAATGAAAAACAAGAGCTAAACAAGAATTTTTGCAGCATCTAGACGAAAAACTAAGAACGAGCATAACGAGTAGTCAAACGAGGCGTGTCTCTCTCCCAAACAAGGATGCTAGGTTACAATTATATTATTGCATCAAGGAAAATGAAAGAAAACAAAACAAAAAATAACATACGCTCGAAGTAAGTTTCACTAGAAGTGACCTGATAAATGGTTGATGAAGAAGGGGATGCCTTGGGCATCCCCAAGCTTAGATGCTTGAGTCTTCTTAATATTTTTTGGGATGAACCACGGGGGCAACCCCAAGCTTTGACCTTGCACACTTCTTGATCACATATACCTCTTCTTTTGACCCTTGAAACTTCCTTCACACCACACTCAAAGATTAATTCACATTAGAGGGTTAGTGCAACAATAAAAAATCCATGGGTTCTGTATGGGAACAAGTGTTATTGATATTTTAAATATTATCTACATCCATGTTTCGTGAAGCAAAGAAATCCACTTGACATCGTAAAAGAGAATGCAAAAATGGCAGAATCTACCAAAACGAGAATAGTCTGTAATGACGATTTTGGGGCACTTACGTTGCTTAAATCAAAAAACTTGAAGAACAATTTTTTTTGGGAAATTAGCTGAGGAATAAGCACAAAACATATCCGGTAAATCTGATCTTTCTGAATTTTTCACGATTTTTTATGGTGGACAGCAGAAATCTGTTTAATGCGCAGAAATCCCAAAACCAACTCCAACTTTCGTCAAAAACTTTACTTGGCACAACTAATGCATGAAAATAAAGATACAAAGGAGTTTCTACAGAAGTATACATCCCCTTGACTCAAAGAAACAGATAAAAACAAAGCAAAAAAAAAACCATGGGTTATTCCCAAGAAGTGCTTTTCTTTAACGCCTTTTCGCTAGGCCTAGAAAAGTCGATTCACGTGTTTTCAAGTGAAGAAGCTCACATAAGAAATATGAATTAAGAAAAAGAGAGCATCAAGAAGAAAGTATAAAATAGATTTAAGTCTAACCCACTTCCTATGCATATAATCTTGTAAAGAAATAAATTAAATAAGCTCAAACTAGTAATCATGGGAAGGTAGAACAAGAGTAATTTCAAAACTTTCAACAAAAAGAGGGGTGTTTTAGTAACATGAAAATTCCTACAACCATATTTTATTCTCTCATAATAATTTTCAGTATCATCATGAACAAACTCAACAACATAATTATCACATAAAGCATGTTTGTCATGGTCTAAAAGCAAACAATTCATATCAAGCTCCAAAATAGTGGGATCAAAATTTAAAATCAGCTCCTCTTTTTCCCACTTTTAGCAATAAAGCGAGATGACTGATCACTAATAAAAGGTATACGATACATTATAGCAATCCTATTTTAGCATCATAATTTATAACATCAAGTAACATATGACCATCATCTAGAGCATTATCATCCAAATTTTCTAAACAAAATTCCTCATTATCATGCATATCAATAGTTGGAATATAGAGGATTATCATAGTATTTATCAAAGTAGCATGGATTGGAATAAACAAGGTATGAGTTAAAGAGTTACTATCATTGGGAGGTAGACATGGGTTCCATTCTTCCTCCTCTTGATCATCACTCTCCTCCTCTTTTCATTCAATGAGCTTTCAAACTCAGCAATTTATTCTTCCATAGACTCCTGCAAAGCATTAGTTTCCTTTGGTTGAGAGTATTTATAAAGATATTTAAGAATATAGCCAGTTCCTTCCTTGTAATTATCAAAGTAAAATTAAAGTATATCATAAGTATCATATTTATAAGGTGCATCATTATTTTTAAACAAATAAGCAATTTTGAATGCACCCTTCCAAGCAATAAATTCTTCAATTTGTTCCACATCATATAGTTCACAATTTCCCTTAACATAAGAAGATATGGTAACATTATCATTACACTCACATTGAAAGGGGAGGTGTTTATACCTCCTAAAGCAACAAGATTTATCAAAGCAATAAGTAACATTATAAGCAGATGACAAGATTTTAGCATAGTTATGCAATTTATTAATTTTCTCCTATAAGTGTATCCCTTTTTGTGACAAGAGGTATTCCTTATACTATTTTTATGTTCTTCCGTGAACCCATCTTGACAATAAGATCTAGTTTCAAAGACATAAAACATTGATAGCAAGCATGATAAAGCAAAAATAACAACTCGAATAAGAACTAATTTTTTTTGTGTTTTTGATATAGAGAGGCAAACAAGATAAAATAAAATAAACTAAGAAAAACTAAAACAAAGTAAAGAGATAGGAAGTGAGAGACTCCCCTTGCAGAAATTCTGTTCCTCCCCGGCAACGGCGCCAGAAAACTTGATGGAGCCAAATCCCGGAAACGGCGCCAGAAAACTGTTGATGGCTGACGTTGATAAACCCCAAGACAAAGGTTGTGAAGAGTGTAGAGGAAATTTTTCCCTCAGAAAAGATTGATAATAAAAATACATAGCATTCCTCGTTCATCAGATCCCAGCAAACACAACATGTAGAATTACATAAATATGATCTCGATCATGTGAGGCCGCTCACGAGATCTAAACAAGAGGCATAAAGTGGAAGAAACAACCATCTAGCTACTACTATGGACCCGTAGTCTATGGATGAACTACTAACGCATCACTTCGGAGGAGGGCATGGTGGTGTAGACCCCTCCGGTGATGAATTCCCCTCCCGGTAGGGTGCCGGGGAGAGCTCGACAACCCTCCCGATCTCGGTAGATGATGACGGCGGCCTCAGATGTTTGTGGGGAAAAAGTCGTATATTTATAGGGTTGATATACCGAGGGATTATATATCCAAAAGGGCGACTGCAGAGGGCATCTGGGGGCCCAGACCACCCCGGCGTGGCCAGGGTGAAGGATCGAGAGGTTAACTAGAGGGGGGGGGGTGAATAGGTTAACTACAAATTTTAACTTCTTTTTCAAGTTAGCAAGGCAAAGCTCAAATATAGATTATCTAGAGAATGCAACTAGATGGACAATCCTATATGTTGAGCAATTACAACTAGCACAAGGTGAGTAATATGACTAAGCTAGTAGTAACAAGTAAAGGTAAGTTGAGGAATAACCGAACATAATGACGCGGAGATTTATCCCGAAGTTCACTTCCCAATGGAAGCTAATCTCCGTTGGAGCGGTGCGGTGCCACCAAAGTGGAACACCGAGTAGGCCTCAAATGCCACACCGTATCTCCTTCGAGATCTTCCACCGATGTGGATAGACTCGAATCACTATGTTGCCGTTGAGGTTGACAACTAGAACCTTTACAAGGATGAGGCACACTCCACAAGATTGGAGGGTCCTCACCAAATCCCAAGAGCCGCCAAGACTCCGAGAAGCAAGATCCACGGGCACAAAAGCACCGGGGATATCAACAAGGCTCCGAGCTCCGATGAACTAAGAGCAACAAGATTCCTAGCTCCAATGAACTAAGAATGACAAGATCCCTATGGGATGAGTGGGTGGATTTCTAATCGGCTCGGTGGAGTTGTAGATCGGGGGTGTCTCCTTCAAATCCCAAAGTATCACGAGCTTTGGTTGGGGATTTGTGGAGATCTTGTTCTTGAGCTTGAGCTTGGTCAATCAATGGTGGTGAAAGAGAGTGTGAGTGGGATTGACAAGAAGCAAAGGTAGGTGAAGACCCCGTATTTATACTCGTGTTGAAATATGGCCGTTTTAGGGGGTTTTCCCCTTTCCTGCGCCCCACCCCGGCCTGGGGGCCGGCCTGGCCGGCCTGGGAGCAGCCAGGGCCGGGCCAGAACCCACCCCGGCCTGGGGGCCGGCCTGGGGCCGGCGTGGGCGCCAGGGGGAGGCCGGCGTGGGCAGCCAGCCCGGCCTGGGGCCGGCGTGGACCAGGGGGAGGCCGGACCCCCACCCGGGCGACCCGGCCTGGAGGCCGGCCTGGGGCCGGCGGGGCAGAGGGGCGGGGCCGGACCCCCACCCGAACGCTCCGGCCTGGGGGCCGGCCTGGGGCCGGCGTGGGGCCGGCCTAGAGCTGCGCCAGCCCGGCCAGGCCGGCCTGGAGGATGGCCACCCCTTTTTCTTCTTCCTTTTATCCTTTCTCTTTGTCGTCTCTTTTCTTCTCTTCCTTGTCTTTTCCCGTAGCATTTTCTCACACGTTGCTGAACTTTGTAATACATTTTACGGGACGATATTTTCTGAGTACACTTAGCAAAGCACATTAGTCCATCTATATGTTGTAATCAAACACTCAAAACAGGATTTAGAACCTATGTTCTTTCAATCTCCCCCTTTTTGATGTTTGATGACAACATACGGATTTGCATAATAGATAATTTTGCATGGCTATTTGTGAGAGAAATAACATATATTCGTACTCCCCCTATTTGTGTGCCCATTAAAATTGACATGTATATTTGATAATCATGGTGATGATGAGACTATAACATATTCATGTGAAGTGCAAGAAATTAGTTCAACCATGATTTTTACCATTGAAGATACACATGTATGAATAATAATGTTTACTAATTGCAAGATCTTACCATAGCATTCTTCTTATGAATAATAACTTCCCTCAATATGGCTTCAACACATTCAATATAGTGAGTGGAGAAATAACTTGATAATCTTGCTATGATCTTCAATAACCATTGTCACACACATAATAGAGAGTACGATAGATAATTAAGGACATAGTCTTACAATAACATCAAGGTTCACAAAACACACAAATAGTTTCAACTAGAAAGCAAATCACAAAGATAAGACGCAAATGAATGCATGTGATGCAATGCTATGCGTGAGTGGTTCTCCCCCTTGGCATCATACACCAAAAAGGGAGAAAAATGCAATGCGATCACTCGTCGCCCATCTCGTCCTCTTCATCCTCATGGAAGTCCTCTGGGGGAACCTGACTCGAGCTAGCCTCAGCGGTGGTGTATGGCCCCGCAAAAGAGCCAAGAGAACTCACATCATCTCCGCACCAATATGTATGCTTAGACTTCCACTTCTCCTCCTCAATCTCGTCGGAGCTGGAAGAACTAAGAGGAATCTTGAGTGCAGTTTGGATGGCGCGCTGACGGCGACTAGATGCTTTCCCTTTGCGATAAGCCTCATAATCTTGATGTTGCTTATCAATGAAGAAACAATTCATCTTCTGAAGAATCTTCTTAAGATTAAATGTCTCAGGAGCAGGAGAAGGTGAAGGAGAGCGGCGAGTAACTGACTCGGTGCGGGTGCGCTTAGGCCTTGGCTCATGAGCAGTCTCAATGGGAGCATCATACATAAGAATGTTCTTCTTTGGAGTCACTTTGTCATAGTTGTTGACGAGACCTTCGGGAATGCGGGTCTCAATAAGACGCTGAATGTAGGAGCCATAGATGGGTACCCTCTTCTCCTTAACCACACTCTGCATCTCATGCCACATATAGTCTAGTACATCCAACTGCTTCTTTGCTTGCATCCGAGACTCAATGTGGAAGAGGAGGTTGATCATCCACTTGCGTACCTCGCCCTTCTCACCATATTTGGCGTTGATGGTGTTGCGAAGAACGGCGTGTACCATGTACCAATGCTCAGAGAAGAACTTGATCTTAGGAATATGCACGGAGCCGGTACCTTCAGGATAGCAATGACGAAGCCCTTCCTTGGCCTTCATAATCTTGGAGGGCTCCCCATGAATGCGGAAATAGAATGTATAGTCAAACCGATATTCGGGGATACCCAAGATAGCACCAAACTCATCCATGGTAGCCTCACACTTGGTGCCACCGCTCATCCATATCAAGGTAGGTGGGAAACGCGTGGGACCACCTGAGGCGAAGTGAACGGTGGAGTAGAACTCCCTGATCAACTCTGGAGAGAACGGATGAGCCAGTGTGTCACCCATGAGAGGAGTGAGGTTGTGGTAGTCCATGATGGTCATCACTTAAGGCCACTTGTTGCGAGTATACTCAATGTCAAAGAAGCGTTGATCCACATGAGTGTGCTGTAGCTTGCCAAGAATGAATTCATGCATGACTTGATGCATCTTGCAATAAAACCGAGTATCCGAGCACGTCCTTTGACCAAACTCATACGGGTTAAATTTCAGCCTAGCTTCCTCAAAATCAGCGGTACTAAGGCCACCCCAGTTCCTGATCACGGGTTCCTTTGGATTGATAGGAAGAGCGGATCTCCGTGAGGGAGTAGAGCCAGCAACCTCTTGGGCATTCTTCTTGCGAGGGTTGCGAGGACGGAGAGAGCGAGAGGCATCATCGTGGGGAGGAGAGTCACCTGAAATATATGATGCATGGAGATGGAACATGATAATGAGTGCACATGGTCGTTTGTTTTATGTGAGAGAAACAAAAATTAAACCATGAATCTATGGGACAATGATAGGGTAAACGAAATACTAGCCCATAGTGAGTGAAAACAAGATGAGGGATGTTTGCATATTATCATATCATGTGAATAAAATTGTTTGATGTGAAACAAAAATATTTGGCATTTGAGCATACGAAACATGTTTAAGTTATATCATACACACTAGGTCTTAATGATAGAACAATTGTATCAAGAATGGGAAAATTGTTGAATATGTATTCATGGTCATAGTCATGATATCGTAGGGCTAATCAACATGGCATAATCAAGATAATATAGGGAACACGTGATATGAACAAAACATAATAAATCATAGTGGATGAACCCTAATATGATGAGATAAAAAAAACAAAAAGAATCTAGCACATGAACATGAGTACTAGCACACACATGGATGGCACTAACATACACATAACACATAGAATAGCCCATAGAAAAATTACCCGAGTTCGAAGCCATGGTCAACCAAAAAGTACTAGAAAAGGAAGTGACCTGATCTCCTCCAATAATGGGTCAATGAAAAATCCGTGTGGAGGAGGGGGCGGAGAAGACCGAGGGCTTGCGGATCCGTGATTTTGGGCGGTGGGGGTGGGCTAGGGAGGTGGGGGGGGAGGGGGGTAGGGAAGAGCACCTAAGGGCTCTAATGGAGATGGGGGAGGAGGAAGAAGGAGTGGTTGGTGGATGGGGGGGTGTGCGTGCGTGTTGGGAAGGGAAGGGGCGTGGGGGGCAGGAGCACCCACCCCGGCCTGGGGCCGGGCGAGTGGCCGGCCTGGCCGGCCAGGCGCGCGCGGGGCGAGGGACCCCGGCCTGGGGCCGGTGCGCGGGAGGGCGGGGCCGGGCGCGAGGCCGGCATGGTGGCCGAACGCCCCGGCCTAGCCCCCGGCCTGGGGCCGGCCCGGCGGCGGCTGGGGCCGGGGTGGGGTGTGCGCGCGCGAATTTTTTTTTTGATTTTTTTTTGTTTGTTGTTCTGTTGGGGGCTTGTTGGGTGGCTAGGGTAGTTTGTGTGTGTGTTTTGTGTTTTTTTTTTTGAAACAAAAATAAAACACAACTTATCAAATCGCAACTTATCAATGATCCTACCCAACTTATCAAATCACAACATGCGATACACAAATGAACAATATTGCAATTCAAGAAATTTTCATGAAATATAATCTAACAACATTTTCTTGAGTGTGTTTCGTAGAGCACTTTTATTTGACCATGTGCACGAATGATATGAGGATGATGACATGCATATGATGTTTTCATTTGTATCCAATGGGGAGAAAAAAAATGAGAAAAACAAAATGAGCAACATTGGATACCAATGAAATATGAAATCAAATGGAGAAGCAATTGAGTGAACACTCGAACACAAATGTCGTATGGAAAAATTGGCGGTGGCCGTAGCCACCATGTATGAGTATGTTCGATATGACACCGCGAAGATATATCTTGGGTGCATTGTCGAGACTCATCATTTAAGCACATGATGTCATTAAAAATGATCATTTAGGCATGATTTGTTTATTTATGCATAATAGAGGTAGTGTTGGCTCATTGATTGAGCTACACTCCCCTATGTCTATGCGTGCATCTAAATCCAAATAAGAGTCTAGTAAGGGTGTGTATGCGAGATTTCCAATCAACTAAAATTGCTTGCACATATGATGTTGAGCTCACTCCTCAATTCCTTGAATCTCTTCACATCTAGAGGCTTGGTAAGGATGTCGGCAAGTTGATCTTTAGTGTTGACATAAGAGAGTGAGATATCACCATTGGCCACATGATCCCGAATAAAATGATACCGAATCTCAATATGCTTGGTCTTGCCATGAAGTACCGGATTGTGACCAATCTTAATGGCACTCTCATTATCACATAAAAGAGGCATTGTCTTAATCTTAATTCCAAAATCCTTAAGACATTGCCTCATCCATAAGAGTTGAGAACAACAACTTGCGGCGGAGATATACTCTTCCGTGGAGGAGGTGGCAATACAATTTTGCTTCTTGGAAGACCAACACACGAGAGACCTACCAAGAAATTGGCAAGCACCCGAGGTTGATTTTCTATCCACCTTGTCACCTCCCCAATCCGCATCCGAGTATCCCACAAGATCAAAAGTTGTGTTTGATGGATACCAAAGACCATGAGTTGGAGTGTCAACCAAGTACCTAAGAATCCTCTTGACCGCAATCATATGGCTTTCCTTGGGGTTAGATTGAAATCTTGCACACAAACCCACACTAAACATAATCCGGTCTAGATGCACAAAGATAAAGCAAAGATCCAATGATGGATCTATAAAGTTTGGGGTCTACCGGTATACCTTCATGATCCAAAGAGAGATTTGTGGTAGTTGGCATTGGATAAGGTAATGGTTTGGCATTAATCATATCGAATTTCTTGAGCATGTCTTGAATATATTTGGCTTGACAAATAAAATTTCCTTCATGATATTGCTTGATCTCAAAACCTAGAAAGAATTTTAATTCTCCCATCATAGACATCTCAAATTCACTTGTCATTAGTTTGGCAAATTGATCTACAAAACTCACGTTAGAGGATCCAAATATAATATCATCAACATATACTTGGCATACAAAGAAATGTCCATCTACACTTTTGGTAAAGAGTGTGGGATCAATTACCCCAAGCACGAAACCACGATCTACTAAGAACTCCTTTAAGTGATCATACCAAGCACGTGGGGCTTGTTTGAGGCCATACAAAGCCTTATGGAGGAAGTAGACATGGTTAGGATACTTGGGATCCTCGAATCCCGGAGGTTGTTTAACATATACCATTTCATTTAAAGGTCCATTTAGAAAGGCACTTTTAACATCCATTTGATGCAAGATGAAGTTATGACTAGTGGCAAATGCAAGTAATATACGAATGGATTCAAGCCTAGCTACGGGAGCGAAAGTTTCACCGTAGTCAAGTCCTTCGACTTGAGAGTAGCCTTGAGCAACCAATCGTGCTTTGTTGCGAATCACTTGCCCATGAGAATCTTGCTTATTCTTGAACACCCATTTAGTTCCAATGATATTGTGATCCTTGGGTCTTTCCACTAGAGACCATACTTTGTTCCTTTCAAAATTATGGAGCTCTTCATGCATAGCTTGAACCCAATCTTCATCTTCAAGAGCATCATATACTTTGATGGGTTCAACATGAGAGACATATGAATGAATACCACAAAACTTGAGTACTTGTCCACGAGTGGAGACACTTCTTCCCAAGCCACCAATGATATTCTTTTGATATAGTGACTTTTGTTGCAATCTTGATGCTTGACGAGACATGATACGAACTAGAGCATCATCGGGATGTTCATTTGGTGGAACATCTTCATCATTTCCTTCATCAAGACCATTGTCCACCCTTATTGGAGTTTTTGGTGAAGTATCACCAAGACCACTTCCACCATTATCATTGGGTGGATCTTGATCACTTTCTTGATGGGAGATATCCACATTAAGATCTTCTTCTTGTTCTTGGTTTACCATTTGATTGGTGGTTGATGTAGAGGGCTCCACTTGCGTAGAGCTTGTTCCATCCTCATTTGCCACAAGGTGTCCCTCAATGGGTATAAGTGGACCTACACCCATTCTTCCTATGTCTATGGAGGATGGTTTATCACCTACATCATCACAATCAATTTGCTCCACTTGGGAGCCATTATCCTCATGAAATTCCACATTCATAGATTCTTCAACACACCCGGTGGATATGTTGTAGACTCTATAAGTGTGGGAGTTCGTGGCATAACCAACAAAAATACCTTCAAATGTTCTAGCATCAAATTTAGACAATCTAGTTCCTTTTATGTATACTTGGCATTTGCACCCAAAAACTCGAAGATATGAGAGGTTGGGTTTGTTACCGGTTAGAAGCTCATATGGAGTCATGCCAATCATCGGACGAAGGAAGAGTCGGTTAGATAGATGACAAGCGGTGTTGATAGCTTCGGCCCAAAAGTTATATGGGGATTTGAACTCGGCCATCATAGTTCTTGCCATATCAATAAGTGTGCGATTCTTCCTCTCCGCAACACCATTTTGTTGAGGGGTGTACGCGGCGGAATATTGATGTCTTATCCCCTCATTACCCAAGAATTCATCCATGGTGTAGTTCTTTAACTCGGAACCATTGTCACTCCTAATGGATAAGATCTTGGTGTCATATTGGCGTTGCACTTCGGTAGCCCAAGTAAATCTTTCTTGAGTTTTCTTCTTGATTTAAACCCAAGTGTATTAATTCATCAACAAATACCAAACAATACTTCTTCCACCAAGACTATCATATGGGGGACCAAATAGGTCCATGTGAATGCGCTCAAAAGGTCTTGTTGTGGCGATGATATGTTTTAGGATGATTCTTCTCATGCATCTTTCCTGCAATACAAGAGCTACAAGGACGATCTTTGGAAAAACTCACACTTGTTAGTCCTACCACGTGCTCACCCTTCACAAGAGTTTGTAGATTTCTCATACCGACATGGCCTAGGCGACGATGCCAAAGCCACCCCACGTCGGATTTAGCCATTAGACATGTGGCAATATGTGTAGTTTCTTTCGAGAAATCCACTACATACATACCGTTTTCCACAAATCCAACAAAGGCTACTTTAAGAGAAATAGTGTGAAGGACAAGCACATGGTGACGCCCAAATACAAATGTAAATTGCATTCACAAAGTTGCAAGACGGAAAGAAGATTATAGCCAAGGGACTCAACAAGGAGGACTTTCTCAATGGATGAATCCGGAGAAATGACCACCTTGCCATGTCCCAATACCTTAAGTTGTGAGCGATCACCAATAGTTACATGAGCAAACTTGAGAAGTTGGAGTTTCAAGTCTTCTAATACTTCTTTGCTTCCGGTCATGTGTGCGGAACAACCGCTATCAATCATCCATGATGTTCCACCGGAAATGCAACCTACAATAAATCAACTTCTTGTCTTAGGTACCCATTTTTGGATGGGTCCTTTTTGTTAGTCACAAGGGCTTGGGAACCCAAATAGCATGCTTGTAATCATCACCATATGAGGTGCCTACATACTTTTCATAAATGACCATTAGATTTTAGAAGCACATAGGATGGGTTATACTTTCCCGCAAAGTTGTTGTGAGAAGTAGTGTTCCTAGAAACAATACTTTTAGCAATAATATCAAACTCATCTTCCTCATTAGCCAACTCCCCCTCCTTCACAAAAACAATAGAGTTAGTGGAGGGAGTTGACTTCTTCTTGTAGGCCACCTCCAATGTGGAACCAAAACCAAGACCTTCTTTACCAACAACTCTCTTATGATTACTCAAAAGATCATTGAGGTTCTTTTGGCCTTGGATGCATGTGGCAAGGCCTTTGTTGAGTTGTGCCTTCAACCTATTGTTCTCCTCAATGAGAGTTGCCTTGACACACAAAGTGTTAGTAGCACAAGAGTTTTCATTCACAATTCTAACTCCTTTTAAGGTTTTGAGCTCATTTGAGATAGTACGATGATCAATTTTAAGCTTATCAAAATCCTTAATGAGTTCATTATACCCTTGGTTAGTTGCATCATTTAAACTCATGAATTCCGTTACCTTAGCAAAAGCATGTTGACAATCAAGTTTAACTTTAGCTATGTCAATTGCAAAGGTTTCTTCAATGCTTTCTTTAAGGCAATGTGATTCATCTAGAGCTTTCTCAAGCTCCTCAATTTTATTAGCATCATCACGAGCAAACTTTTCAAGTAACATTTATTCTCTCCTCATGTTCATCAATGAGGCCATGTGCCTCACTTAATTGATCCATGAGAGAGACAAAGATGGATTTAGTTTCTCCTTCTAGTTTTTCAACAAAGTTTGTCAAGGGTCTTCCTCGACACAATTTAGTAGTGAAGGAATAGAGGAGTTAGCAAGTTTAAGTGTAGGAGTCACCTTTGGGGGTATACCCTTGGACATGAAGCACTTGTGAATCGAGGCCCTTGTTGTCATTTGGGTTGGAGAAGAGAGAGCTTAAGTTAGGAGGTATGACGCCCCTAGCCATGGCTGCCATACCTACTTGTTCGCCTTCACCATCACTCTCTTCACCACCGGAGGTGTACTCGACTTCTTTAGCAATCATTGCCCTAGGAGGGCCTCTCTTGATGAAGTTCTTGGACTTGGGAATGAAGGTGGATTTCTTGATAAGTCTTCCTCCATTCTCAATTCTACTCTCGAAGGGACACTCGGCAACGAAGTGCTCGGAATCTCCACAATTGAAGCAAGTTCTTGCTTTCTTCATGCTCGAGGATTCCTTCCCTTTGTTCTTGGTGGCATTGGATCTAAAGTCTCCTTTCTTCCACCACTTGTGTTGAGCAAGAGCCAAGCATTCTTCATGTGATGTCCTCATTTCTTTCTCGGAGACCTCATGCGTAGAGCCACCATCATCACTCGAGTCATTATCTTCATGGGGAATGACCTTGGCCTTCAAGGCAAGAGATGCTTTCTTTGCTCCCTTCACACGGGCCATGACATCATCGGAGGTTTGTTTCATGACCTTGAGAGTGATAAAAAGACCTAGGACATCATTGGGGGATAGGTCCAATAGTCGGCCCTTGCTTGTACATTCATCACCATGTTTTCATTGTATGGCATGTGAGTAGGAATTTCTCCTTGACCCAATTCTCCGTGCAATCCGTGAATCCACTATCTCTCATATTTACAAGAGCCTTGAGTCTTCTAAACATGTCTTCATGTTCTCTCCATCGCCCAAATGAAAGTGTTCAACTTTTCTTTGAATGATTGACCTCTTGGACCTTTGGAGGTTGACATTGCCGTCAAACATATCAACAAGACCATCATAAGCTTTCTTGCACTAGTGAAGGACCGAATGTGCTCAACCTTCTTTTTCCATTGCCCTCTCCAACATGTGCAAAGCATGAGCGTTGAGTTGCTCATCTATGATGTCACTTGAGCTTAGATTTGCGGGGTCCTTTGGCTCATACCCTTTTCAACAATTCTCCATATTTGCATTGAAGAGCTGCACATGTAAGACTTCATGGAAGCTTTCCAATTAGTAAACGATGCCGATCCACCAAAGGAGGTGGACCAAGATTAGAAACATGCGGATGTTGAACATTAGGAGCATTGTATGCATACCAAAAGAATTGCCACCACTACCATTTGATGGTGCACCATTATTTAAAGGTGAAGTTGTATCACTTCCTTCTTTAGTTGGCAAGGGGTTTCCATGTTCATCTAAGATAATCTTTTCACTAGGTTGCTTAGATGGAGATGTCAATTCTTTTATTAGTCCCTCCATCTTCTTCTCGGAAGATTCAATCATAGCTTGGATTAGCTTTTGAATCCCATCCATGGTGACGGGATCATCGGCCATCCTCACCTCCTCTTTAGGCGGTAAAGCCTTTTATAAAGAGACGAGGCTCTGATACCAATTGAAGGATCGAGAGGTTAACTAGAGGGGGGGGGTGAATAGGTTAACTACAAATTAACTTCTTTTTCAAGTTAGCAAGGCAAAGCTCAAATATAGATTATCTAGAGAATGCAACTAGATGGACATTCCTATATGTTGAGCAATTACAACTAGCACAAGGTGAGTAATATGACAAGCTAGTAGTAACAAGTAAAGGTAAGTTGAGGAATAACCGAACATAATGACGCGGAGATTTATCCCGAAGTTCACTTCCCAATGGAAGCTAATCTCCGTTGGAGCGGTGCGGTGCCACCAAAGTGGAACACCGAGTAGGCCTCAAATGCCACACCGTATCTCCTTCGAGATCTTCCACCGATGTGGATAGACTCGAATCACTATGTTGCCGTTGAGGTTGACAACTAGAACCTTTACAAGGATGAGGCACACTCCACAAGATTGGAGGGTCCACCAAATCCCAAGAGCCGCCAAGACTCGAGAAGCAAGATCCACGGGCACAAAAGCACCGGGGATATCAACAAGGCTCCGAGCTCCGATGAACTAAGAGCAACAAGATTCCTAGCTCCAATGAACTAAGAATGACAAGATCCCTATGGGATGAGTGGGTGGATTTCTAATCGGCTCGGTGGAGTTGTAGATCGGGGGTGTCTCCTTCAAATCCCAAAGTATCACGAGCTTTGGTTGGGGATTTGTGGAGATCTTGTTCTTGAGCTTGAGCTTGTGTGACGCCCCGAGATCGGGCACTATGCAGATTTCAGCATTCCCGCCAAATCCGCATAATAACCGATTCCAGGTTGCCATTTATGATAACATTACAGTAGTTCACGAATAATCCACAATTACAACAGAAACAGATAGATACAAGATGACTCAAACGAGCCAGGGTTACAACTGATACATTACAAAGATCCAAATAACAGCGGAAGAAAACAACATAGCGTCCGGCTACGGACAAGATCCAAATTGGACTAAGAGTCCTGAAGATAAACGAAGGCGTCCAATCCCTGCCCAGGCCAAGCCGGAGGGATTCCCAAGCTAACGTCGTCAGACTTCAAACCTGTTGACTGCAAGTTGGAATTTGCAGCCACGAAAGAGATTCGTGGGTCAGTACGGTTAAGTACTGGCAAGGGGGATAAACCCATACTCACAAGTTACCGGCGTAGCCAGTCATCACAAGATACAAATACTTTAGGATCAACGGAAAGGAAGGGGTTATTGCAAATAATTGACAGCAGGCTGCACTAACCAACTACAGAGATTCTATTACTTCCAACTATCAGAAAGGGGATAAGATCGAGGTTTGTAACCAACTGAAAGATAACTTCAAACAAACCCATCCTGGATCTCGCCCCTTATCCGAAGCAATCCGAGGATAACTCACACCGTTGAGTTAATGATGGTTCAGATTATTGTGTCAATAAGCCTATTACTAGTCAAGTTGTTAATCATTGGGTGAAAGGTTGTTATTCATTAGGTTTAAGTTGTCCTGAGTACTTGTTAGCCAGTACTTTCACCAAGTAATCCATAACGCGGAAAACACGGCTTCTCGAGAAGATTATCCCTGCAGGGTTGCACCATAGTAACCGACACTCATGAATATCCCGCCAGATGGAGTGGCCACTCCACCAAGCGGGGCACTCAACACAATCCAACCCTTCTTCGCATCAAGCCCAAAGCACCTTGGGCGCACGGCTAATCGAGCCCAGAAGAAAATGGACCCTCATAGCACTCTAAGAACGTGTCCCCCTATATGCCGACTACGAAAGTTCCACCCGGGATCCAAGGGCTCGCAAGATCATGCATGCAGCAAATGGAAAACCCGAACTAAATGAGGCGATTTGGACGAGATGCGAATCGGGTCAAACTGAGGGGGAGCCCATACCCCCCAAATGCGGGTAGTGCGCTCATCATGGATCAGTAGACAAGACCCTTTTCCTATTAGGGTCGACACTAGCAGGCCTCAAAACCACAAGGGGCCTCCTGCCGGTGCCTTATCATCAATTTATTATTAATAGTAACATTAGCATGATTGATTGATTGATTAAACATCGAGCCCCCGGAACATAAAGAAGTAATAACAGAAAGTAACGGGTAACAGACTCGAGCAAAACAACCCTAAGCAATAGTAAGACACAGGCTCAAGCAAAGGTTATAGGTATGGGGGTGAGGCAATATCAAGGTTAAGGGATTCATGTGATGGGTTCGTAACAGAAACAACTACCACTAAGGCTAGCAGAAAAGAATCAACGGAAAGAATCGGTAACAAGTGATGAAAGGCAGCCATATGGCATGCAAGTGAGTATACTTGCCTGAGATCCCGCAAGGTAGCAGAACTTGTCGTTGCTCACATCATCTCAACGTCCTATCCGGGAAGAAGCAATGAACCTCGAACAAACACCGGATGCAACAATTACTACTACGGCAAAAGATCCAGCATGATCAAGATATGGATGCATGTCATGTTTAATAGATGCATCAAAGTAAACTAGTGGATATGATACACAAGTTTAAATGGATTCCATATGCAAGATTGCATATGGCAAACTCATGCCTTATAGTTGAATTAATTGTTCTAACAATAGCATCATGTGTAAGTGAGTTAGAATGATGCATGCATGATGATGATAAAGAGATAACAACAAATTAGATGCAATTAGAATGATAGTTAACCAATTAAGAAAACATTAATAAGGTTTGGCAATTATTGTTACTTAATGGTGTTAAACAAGTAGTGATTGTTATCAACAAGTTAAATTGTTCAAACCAAACAACAAAGTTGATATTTGAAAAGGTTATCAAATTTTAGTTGGATTACATGTTTCACATTCTGAAATTGGACTTTGGATTATTTAATTATGAAGTAAACAATTTTAAACAATTTTTAATTGAATTAAACAAGTTTTAAATTGTTTAGGCAATTTTAATTACTCAAAACAGAAAACAAAAATTATATTTGATTAGCTTATTTAAAATGGTATTGAAAACATATTTTATTTGCATTATTTGGAATTAGTATGAATTATTTATGAATTGTTGCAAATTACAATTGAATTATTTGAATTCAAATTTGAATTGCATTTTGAAAGTTCAAAACATAAAACAAATGTGATATTTGAAAAGTTCATGGAATTTTGGTTGGGATTCATATAAAAGTTGGTGTAATTTGGATGTGTGGTTTGAAAATTAGGAGCAGTTGAAGTTTTGGGCTTATTTGCAAAAGGTTAGGGACTGGTTTGTGAAGGAAAAGTGGAGGCAGGGGCCTCTCCGCAAGGATCCAGATCTCTCACCGCGGCCAGATCTAACCACGGTGACTGCCGCGCGGGCCCGAGGCCACGCGGGCGCTGACTGGGATGGGTATCATCCACGCAGCCACCGGAGTCGCTGACTAGCGGGACCGCCCCTGCGCGCGGGGGTCAAAAAGAAGGAAAAAGGGCCGCGCCCGTGGGGAGTCGAACTCGCGATCGAGTGCTTCCGCGCGGCGCTCACTGCCGCTGCGCTACTCGCTCGCTTCTGCTAGGTTCAGATACGCAGGGGAGTTAACTCTACGCTGCTCGTTAACTGAACAAGACAACAGCGACGCACGGACTCCCTGACGGCGAACAAAATCAAACAGAAACGGGCGGCGATCGATGGGCTGCCTCGCTCGCGTCGTGAGCGTGCGCAGCGGATGCGAGGTGCGGGCGTGCAAGGTGCGGACAGGAGGGAAGGATCGAGGGAAGGGAGCGGCTGTTACCTGCGGGAGGTTGTCGTCGTCGTCGTTCAGAACGGAAGCGGAAACGGAGGAAACTCCGGCGATGGCGCGGCCGGCTCGGGCCTCCTCCCGCCGCCGCGTCTTCAGCAAAGTTGAAGAGGGATCGACCCCGGTTCCATTCCCGGAGTTGGTGCTCCTCGAGGTGGACGGGGGGAACGGCGATGAGGGGAGGAAGGTGGCGGTTTGGGTGGTCTCCGGTGGTTCAGAAGGTGCAGGTTTTTGGTGGTGATCTTCAGAGAGAAAAGATGGGAGCAGAGGGGAGTTGGCGGCGATGGGGGTGGTTAGCTAGGTCCTAGGGTTGCAGGGGCTCGTGAGAGGGTAGATATAGGGGATGGGTGCCTGTACGGCGGCGCATCCAGCGTGGGAGAGATGATCGGAGGGTGAGTGGGGGGTTCGTACAGAGCTGCTGAAGGAGGACGACAACGACAGCTCGAACCGGTAAGGGCCAAGGAGAAGGAAGTGGGCTTGGGCCTAGGTAGGTTAGCTGCTGTCCCTCCTCTCCTGTTTTATTATTATTTTATTTTTTTGCTGAAAGGTTTTGAAAGGAATTTGTTAAGGTTTTGGTTATCAAGAATTTCAGAAAAATTAGTTTAAGTTAATTAGGTAAAAGGAAACCAAATTGCAAGATTGGAATTCAGAAATTTGATATTTAAAAGGTGTTTGCATTTGAAACCAAATTTTGGAAGGAATTGGAATATTCATTAGTATTGGAAAAACAATTAATTTCCAATAGGGTTTCCCCTAGGTTTTAAAGTGATTTTAAGAATACAAAAGTGTGGTGAACTTTAGGGATTCAAAAAGGTACTGATTTTGATAATAGATTTGAAATTGAAAATGAAGGTGATTTAATTAATTGAAAATAGTTGTTTGATTAAACCCAACAAGTTAATGAAAGATTTGGGTTAAAGTTTTGAGTTAGCCAGTAGGGTTTTAACAAGAGGAGGGGGAAGTTATTAACAAGCAATTGATTTAAACAATTTCAAATTATTGAGAAACAATTGAGTGATTTAGTTTGCAAGTTTGAAAGTGCAAAATTTTGAGCAAGGGTGAAAGTTTAAATTGTTTTGAAAATTTCAGTTGTGATGCAAGCATGGTGCAATGCAAGGTGATGCATATGATGCAAACAAAACAACCAGGTAACACCACAAGTGTTACAGACGACACCACTAACAAGGGATTGCGCCCTCGCAATCCACCTGCTAACCCGGGAGGGGAAAGAAGTTCGACTAACGATTCGTCGTGCTTCCGGTGATCTCCTCGACACCACTAACAAGGGTTTCTCGACACCACTAACAAGGGATTCTTGCTCGGAGTGATGACGATAATCTTCCACCAGGAATCTTCCGATGATCGAACCTATTAGGTTAAGGGCTCAGAAAACGTCCACCCACGTAGGATCCTAACACTTTCAAAGATAGACAAGAGGGGAGACTCCAAAACAAATAAGATGGGAGGGGAAATAGAATAGGGGTAAGGAGAAAAATCCAGAATCCTATTGAGATGTTTTCCAAAATAGTTTAGCAGAAGTAGTTTTTGACACTCTAGAAACAACGACCGTTAGCGAGGTTATCCTACAGGCTTTGCGGACCCGTTGCTTCGATAACCATTCGTATCGAAACAATATCGGGAATCGGAACCAAGGCTCTGATACCATTTGTGACGCCCCGAGATCGGGCACTATGCAGATTTCAGCATTCCCGCCAAATCCGCATAATAACCGATTCCAGGTTGCCATTTATGATAACATTACAATAGTTCACGAATAATCCACAATTACAACAGAAACAGATAGATACAAGATGACTCAAACGAGCCAGGGTTACAACTGATACATTACAAATCCCCAACAGCGGAAGAAAACAACATAGCGTCCGGCTACGGACAAGATCCAAATTGGACTAAGAGTCCTGAAGATAAACGAAGGCGTCCAATCCCTGCCCAGGCCAAGCCGGAGGGATTCCCAAGCTAACGTCGTCAGACTTCAAACCTGTTGACTGCAAGTTGGAATTTGCAGCCACGAAAGAGATTCGTGGGTCAGTACGGTTAAGTACTGGCAAGGGGGATAAACCCATACTCACAAGTTACCGGCGTAGCCAGTCATCACAAGATACAAATACTTTAGGATCAACGGAAAGGAAGGGGTTATTGCAAATAATTGACAGCAGGCTGCACTAACCAACTACAGAGATTCTATTACTTCCAACTATCAGAAAGGGGATAAGATCGAGGTTTGTAACCAACTGAAAGATAACTTCAAACAAACCCATCCTGGATCTCGCCCCTTATCCGAAGAAGCAATCCGAGGATAACTCACACCGTTGAGTTAATGGTTCAGATTATGTCAATAAGCCTATTACTAGTCAAGTTGTTAATCATTGGGTGAAAGGTTGTTATTCATTAGGTTTAAGTTGTCCTGAGTACTTGTTAGCCAGTACTTTCACCAAGTAATCCATAACCGCGGAAAACACGGCTTCTCGAGAAGATTATCCCTGCAGGGTTGCACCATAGTAACCGACACTCATGAATATCCCGCCAGATGGAGTGGCCACTCCACCAAGCGGGGCACTCAACACAATCCAACCCTTCTTCGCATCAAGCCCAAAGCACCCTTGGGCGCACGGCTAATCGAGCCCAGAAGAAAATGGACCCTCATAGCACTCTAAGAACGTGTCCCCCTATATGCCGACTACGAAAGTTCCACCCGGGATCCAAGGGCTCGCAAGATCATGCATGCAGCAAATGGAAAACCCGAACTAAATGAGGCGATTTGGACGAGATGCGAATCGGGTCAAACTGAGGGGGGAGCCCATACCCCCCAAATGCGGGTAGTGCGCTCATCATGGATCAGTAGACAAGACCCTTTTCCTATTAGGGTCGACACTAGCAGGCCTCAAAACCACAAGGGGCCTCCTGCCGGTGCCTTATCATCAATTTATTATTAATAGTAACATTAGCATGATTGATTGATTGATTAAACATCGAGCCCCCGGAACATAAAGAAGTAATAACAGAAAGTAACGGGTAACAGACTCGAGCAAAACAACCCTAAGCAAGATAGTAAGACACAGGCTCAAGCAAAGGTTATAGGTATGGGGGTGAGGCAATATCAAGGTTAAGGGATTCATGTGATGGGTTCGTAACAGAAACAACTACCACTAAGGCTAGCAGAAAAGAATCAACGGAAAGAATCGGTAACAAGTGATGAAAGGCAGCCATATGGGCATGCAAGTGAGTATACTTGCCTGAGATCCCGCAAGGTAGCAGAACTTGTCGTTGCTCACATCATCTCAACGTCCTATCCGGGAAGAAGCAATGAACCTCGAACAAACACCGGATGCAACAATTACTACTACGGCAAAAGATCCAGCATGATCAAGATATGCATGTCATGTTTAATAGATGCATCAAAGTAAACTAGTGGATATGATACACAAGTTTAAATGGATTCCATATGCAAGATTGCATATGGCAAACTCATGCCTTATAGTTGAATTAATTGTTCTAACAATAGCATCATGTGTAAGTGAGTTAGAATGATGCATGCATGATGATGATAAAGAGATAACAACAAATTAGATGCAATTAGAATGATAGTTAACCAATTAAGAAAACATTAATAAGGTTTGGCAATTATTGTTACTTAATGGTGTTAAACAAGTAGTGATTGTTATCAACAAGTTAAATTGTTCAAACCAAACAACAAAGTTGATATTTGAAAAGGTTATCAAATTTTAGTTGGATTACATGTTTCACATTCTGAAATTGGACTTTGGATTATTTAATTATGAATTAAACAATTTTAAACAATTTTTAATTGAATTAAACAAGTTTTAAATTGTTTAGGCAATTTTAATTACTCAAAACAGAAAACAAAAATTATATTTGATTAGCTTATTTAAAATGGTATTGAAAACATATTTTATTGCATTATTTGGAATTAGTATGAATTATTTTATGAATTGTTGCAAATTACAATTGAATTATTTGAATTCAAATTTGAATTGCATTTTGAAAGTTCAAAACATAAAACAAATGTGATATTTGAAAAGTTCATGGAATTTTGGTTGGGATTCATATAAAGTTGGTGTAATTTGGATGTGTGGTTTGAAAATTAGGAGCAGTTGAAGTTTTGGGCTTATTTGCAAAAGGTTAGGGACTGGTTTGTGAAGGAAAAGTGGAGGCAGGGGCCTCTCCGCAAGGATCCAGATCTCTCACCGCGGCCAGATCTAACCACGGTGACTGCCGCGCGGGCCCGAGGCCACGCGGGCGCTGACTGGGATGGGTATCATCCACGCAGCCACCGGAGTCGCTGACTAGCGGGACCGCCCCTGCGCGCGCGGGTCAAAAAGAAGGAAAAAGGGCCGCGCCCGTGGGGAGTCGAACTCGCGATCGAGTGCTTCCGCGCGGCGCTCACTGCCGCTGCGCTACTCGCTCGCTTCTGCTAGGTTCAGATACGCAGGGGAGTTAACTCTACGCTGCTCGTTAACTGAACAAGACAACAGCGACGCACGGACTCCCTGACGGCGAACAAAATCAAACAGAAACGGGCGGCGATCGATGGGCTGCCTCGCTCGCGTCGTGAGCGTGCGCAGCGGATGCGAGGTGCGGGCGTGCAAGGTGCGGACAGGAGGGAAGGATCGAGGGAAGGGAGCGGCTGTTACCTGCGGGAGGTTGTCGTCGTCGTCGTTCAGAACGGAAGCGGAAACGGAGGAAACTCCGGCGATGGCGCGGCCGGCTCGGGCCTCCTCCCGCCGCCGCGTCTTCAGCAAAGTTGAAGAGGGATCGACCCCGGTTCCATTCCGGAGTTGGTGCTCCTCGAGGTGGACGGGGGGAACGGCGATGAGGGGAGGAAGGTGGCGGTTGGGTGGTCTCCGGTGGTTCAGAAGGTGCAGGTTTTGGTGGTGATCTTCAGAGAGAAAAGATGGGAGCAGAGGGGAGTTGGCGGCGATGGGGGTTAGCTAGGTCCTAGGGCAGGGGCTCGTGAGAGGGTAGATATAGGGGATGGGTGCCTGTACGGCGGCGCATCCAGCGTGGGAGAGATGATCGGAGGGTGAGTGGGGGGCGTACAGAGCTGAAGGAGGACGACAGCGACAGCTCGAACCGGTAAGGGCCAAGGAGAAGGAAGTGGGCTTGGGCCTAGGTAGGTTAGCTGTTGTCCCTCCTCTCCTGTTTTATTATTATTATTTTTTTTTTTTGCTGAAAGGTTTTGAAAGGAATTTGTTAAGGTTTTGGTTATCAAGAATTTCAGAAAAATTAGTTTAAGTTAATTAGGTAAAAGGAAACCAAATTGCAAGATTGGAATTCAGAAATTTGATATTTAAAAGGTGTTTGCATTTGAAACCAAATTTTGGAAGGAATTGGAATATTCATTAGTATTGGAAAAACAATTAATTTCCAATAGGGTTTCCCCTAGGTTTTAAAGTGATTTTAAGAATACAAAAGTGTGGTGAACTTTAGGGATTCAAAAAGGTACTGATTTTGATAATAGATTTGAAATTGAAAATGAAGGTGATTTAATTAATTGAAAATAGTTGTTTGATTAAACCCAACAAGTTAATGAAAGATTTGGGTTAAAGTTTTGAGTTAGCCAGTAGGGTTTTAACAAGAGGAGGGGGAAGTTATTAACAAGCAATTGATTTAAACAATTTCAAATTATTGAGAAACAATTGAGTGATTTAGTTTGCAAGTTTGAAAGTGCAAAATTTTGAGCAAGGGTGAAAGTTTAAATTGTTTTGAAAATTTCAGTTGTGATGCAAGCATGGTGCAATGCAAGGTGATGCATATGATGCAAACAAAACAACCAGGTAACACCACAGGTGTTACAGCTTGGTCAATCAATGGTGGTGAAAGAGAGTGTGAGTGGGATTGACAAGAAGCAAAGGTAGGTGAAGACCCCGTATTTATACCCGTGTCGAAATATGGCCGTTTTAGGGGGTTTTCCCCTTTCCTGCGCCCCACCCCGGCCTGGGGGCCGGCCTGGCCGGCCTGGGAGCAGCCAGGGCCGGGCCAGAACCCACCCCGGCCTGGGGGCCGGCCTGGGGCCGGCGTGGGCGCCAGGGGGAGGCCGGCGTGGGCAGCCAGCTCGGCATGGGGCCGGCGTGGACCAGGGGGGAGGCCGGACCCCCACCCGGGCGACCCGGCCTGGAGGCCGGCCTGGGGCCGGCGGGGCAGAGGGGCGGGGCCGGACCCCCACCCGAACGCTCCGGCCTGGGGCCGGCGTGGGGCCGGCCTAGAGCTGCGCCAGCCCGGCCTGGAGCCCGGCCAGGCCGGCCTGGAGGCTGGCCACCCCTTTTTCTTCTTCCTTTTATCCTTTCTCTTTGCCGTCTCTTTTCTTTTCTTCCTTGTCTTTTCCCGTAGCATTTTCTCACACGTTGCTGAACTTTGTAATACATTTTACGTGACGATATTTTCTGAGTACACTTAGCAAAGCACATTAGTCCATCTATATGTTGTAATCAAACACTCAAAACAGGATTTAGAACCTATGTTCTTTCACAGGGGCGCGCCACCCTATGGTGTGCCCCCCTGACCCCTCTCCAGGTCTCTTCGGGAATTCTAAGACTTCTGGGTTTCGAACTTTCCTATTCCGAGAATATTTCCAGAACAACTTTTCTGAAACTAAAAACAGCAGAAAACAGGGAACTGGCTCTGTGGCATCTTGTTAATAGGTTAGTCCCGGAAATCGATAAAAATGACATAAAGTGTATAGCAAACATGTGGGAAACAACATGAAAAAAAAATGGAACATCAGAAATTAAGGATACGTTTATGACGTATGACTGGGTAACGATGGTGAGCCTCGCCACGGCCTTACATGATTTTTGCTTGTACGAGCTGCAATTCTTCTGCTCTTTTAGATTTGCGCAACTCTTGGTCTGCGAGCTCTTTGAAGGGTGCATTGCATAGAAAAAAAATCTTACGCGAGAGACACCCGAAGGGCCAAGATCTAATCTTGGAGATGAAAGCAACGGGGAGAAAGAGTCTTAGAAAAACATACCCTCAAAGACTCTAAGAGATACAAGATCGAATCTCGTTGTTGGCGTAGTCGTACTCACGTCGATCTGAAGACCAAGAAGATGTGCACCGCAATCCGGTGATGCCTCCGTGATTGGTCACACGTTCAACTCGATGGAGACCTCCGTTCCCTCGATCAAGCGGGGCAGCCGAAGTAGAGGATCCCCCGGAACTCCAGCAGCATGACGGTGTGGTGTGGTGAAGAATTCCACGGTTAGAACTTCGCCAAGGAGCAGCGGGTGGAGAGAATGGAGGTGGAACAAGTGTGTGAGGAAGAGGGAGCTTTCACCCTCCTTTTATAGGGGAGGGGGAGGCAGCCAAAGGGGGGTGCGGCTAAGCCATGGTGGTGCCCCCACCTCTTCCCTCTTCATGTGAGTGGATACTCCACTCACACCCACTCATCCTCCCATAATTCCCCACTTAGAAAATCCAAGGGTTTTGTTTATTAAAGAAGAAAATATTTATATTTCTTTAAATTATTATTTGTTAATTCTATTAAAAAACATTTGCACATAACCCCTCATTTGTTATTTCTATTAACAAGCATTGATGGAAAACCCCTTGAACCATTTGAAATTTAGCCGAAACAATTCTAGTGATGTCCAAACTATTCTCGATATTCAATATCCTCTCAAATGCGTCATTTAGTGTCACCCTACGGTTCACGAATAATATAGACATGATTGATACACCTCTCCGGTCAATAATCAACAGTGGAATCTGAAGATCCGTGATGAATCCCTCTATATTAATGATGAATCTTGTGATCGTATGAACCATCAACGTCGTAACTAATTCCCGATATTTTACTTGTCAGAGATCCGATTTATGTCTTTCTACACAATTAAGGGCAAGAAGGATACCATCTTACCATGCTTTCTTATGATCATTCTAACCTAGTTGACGTTATAATTCATATTGTTTACTCCTGGTTATTTGTTCAGTTTTATAAGCTAGAATGATTTCTTAAGATTTATTGTCCTTATACAAATTATCAATACTTGTTAAATACTAATAATGGAATAGTATTATGCACACCATATGAATTGAAAAGTGTTTCCAAAATTTGATTTATCGCGTCCAGTTTGTCGACTGAATTTCGTAAGGACAAGCAATAAGCAATCTTAGGGGAGTTGATATGTTGGAAACGTATCTACTTTTCCAACCACTTATCTTTCTTTTTTCCCTCACATTTGCATGATTTGGATCAAACTAATATGGACTAACGTTTTTCAGCAGAATTACCCTTGGTGTCGAGTGAAGAAATTTAAGTTTCTTTGAAAATTCCAGAAATATTCCGAAATTATTTCTCCTTGGAAAACTCCCGGAGCCCGAAGGACAACTGGACGGGAGGCACTGGGCCTCCAGGAGGGTGGTGACTGCGGCCCCCTTTGGCCGCGCCTGGTGGGCCCCTGGGGTCCTGGGACCACCTACAGCTCCCCTTTGGCATAAAGACTTCGTATTCCCCGAAACACAGAACCCCCAAAGGATTTCTCCAAAAACGATCCGCATCTCCGCCAAAACCCAAAACCCTTGTTTGTTAGACAGAAGTTCCCGTTCTGGCACCCTGCATCACCATCACCTTGATGTGTCTCCAACATATCTATTATTTCTGATGCTCCATGATGATATTATGCCAATTGCTACATGTTTTCTCCCTTATTTATAGCATTTTTACACGTTTTCCGGAACTAAACCTATAAACAAGATGCCATAGAGCCAGTTCCCTATTTTCTGCTCTATTTAGTTAGAAGTTGGAAATATTCTCGGAATTGGAAAATTCGAAAGCAAGAAGTCTTAGAAGTCTCGGAAGCTTCCAGAAGTCCCGAAGAGCCCCGGAGGGGGGGCCACAGGGTGGCCATACCATGGGGTGGCGCGGGCCCCCTGGCCACCCCCCGGCATCGCCCTTTCGCTTATTTATAGTGCCCCGAGGGAGAACCCTAAGAACATCGACCTTTTCCACAAAATACATCTGTAGCTCCACCGCCGCCGCTGACAAGCACCCTGCCGGGACGGGGAAGTGCCCCCGGAACCATCTCCATCGATTCCACCGCCATCTCCATCGCCCGCCGTCTGCTATGATGAGGAGGGAGTAGTTCTCCCTCGAGGCTGAGGGCTCTACCAGTAGCTATGTGGTTCATCTTTTTCTCCCATGGTGTGATCTATATGTGATCATGAGCTTTGTAATTGATTTGAATTCATAGCTGTTAGTCTTCATCTTTTGCTACTCAAGTTCTTTATTAATATGAACTATGGAGTCACCTTGTATTGCGGTGTGAAGGTGACAGTGTGCACATCGTGTATGTCTCCTCTATGAATTGTGGTGTTTGTCTAGTACCCTCTAGGGCGCTCATACTGACAGCGTGCGGTTAACTAGACATGGGAATGCTTACTTTAAGGAATGCTTTTTGCAGCCTTACACAATGATTAGTATTCGTTATCCAACCGGAGAGGGTTAATAGTAGCATAGTGAGAGAATATATCTAGTTATTCATTTATGTGATCATTGTTGAGAGTGTCCTCTAGTGAAAGTAGGATCCCTAGGCCTTATTTCCAAGCATTGAAACACCGTTTTCCGCTTGTTCTGCTACATGTTTGCTTGCTGCCATGCATATTTATTTCAGAATGCTATTATCACTTATTATCATCCATATTTCTTGCATTTTACTCTCTATTCGCCAAACTAGTGCACCTATACAGCTGCCAATTGTATTAGGTGTACTGGGGACACAAGAGACTTCTTGTATCTTGATTGCAGGATTGCTTGAGAGGGATATCTTTGACCTCTACCTCACTGAGTTCGATAAACCTTGGATAATCCACTTAATGGAAACTGCTGCTGTTCTACAAACCTCTGCACTTGGAGGCCCAACACTGTCTAAAGAATAGAAGCATGCATAGACATCAAACTCTTTTCTGGCGCCGTTGCCGGGAGGTAAGGTAAAAGGTACTCACATCCTCGGGTGTGAGTGCTCGAAGTTATTTCCTTTAGATTCTGCAATTAAATCTTTTTTGTTGTTTCACTAGTTAGGCTTAATGGAAAACAACAAAACTATGAGAGCTTTATAATATTTATCTTGAGTTAGGACATGAAGTGTTTGAAGAGAAAATTAAAAAAATCTATGGAACTTTATTTGCATGCTAATAGCAATGTTATTAGTATGAAGACTTTGAAAAATATTATTTCTAATGCTATGGAAAAGCCTAAGCTTGGGGAATCTAGTTTTGATGAATATGATATTTTTAGTCCCACAAGTTTTGAGGAGCAAATTTTCTTTGATGATACTTTGCCTCCAATATGATGATTATAATGATTGTGGTATTCTAGTTCCACCTGTTTACAAGGATGAATATGATTTTTCAGTCCACCTACAATAGAGGAAAATATTAATTATGATTACAATATGCCTCCTATATTTTGGTGGTGATGAGAATAATAATGATAACTATTTTGTTGAATTTGCTCCCACTACTATTAATAAGAATGACTATGCTTATGTGGAGAGTAATAATTCTTTTATGCATGTGGCTCATGATAAGAAGTTTCTTGTGATAGTTAAATTGTTAATTTCATCATGATGCTACAGAGAGTTATTATGAGAGTGGGGAAACATTTTCTTATGCATCTTAACAATATCAAGTTTCTACTCTTTATGTTGAAATTTTTGAAGTTGCACTTGTTTTGCTTTCCTATGCTTGTTGTGTTTTCATGACTTGTTTTTCTACAAGATTATTTTTCATAGGAAGTGGGTTAGACATAAATTTGTTTTACATTTCTTCTTGATACTCTCTTTTGCTTCAATTCATATTTCTCATGTGAGCATCTTCTCAATTATCATGCCTAGCTAAAAGGCTTTGCAGAAAAGCACTTCTTGGGAGATAACCCATGTTTATTTTGCATTGTTTTTTTTCTTTTATTTGATTCAACGGGTTGTATACTTCTGTAGCAACTCCCTTTGTTTTTGTTTTCATGTTTTAGTAGTGCCAAGTAAGGTTCTGACAAAAGTTGGAGTTGGTTTCGGATTTCTGCGCAGAAAACAGATTTCTTCTCCCACCATAAAACATCGTATAAAATCATCGAATCAGAATAATCTGAATTTTTGTGCTTATTCCTCAGCTAATTCCGCAACTTTCTTAGTTGACCACTTTGATTTGAGCAACAAACGATTTTTGAAAAAAAATCATCTTTACATGCTAGGACTAAGCATATTGAAGTGGACTATCATTTTGTTCGGGAGAGAGTTGCGAGCAAGCTTTTAAATATTAGGTTCATTCCAACAGGAGATCAATTAGCTGATGGGTTTACAAACCTCTCTCGAAGCAAATGGAGCCTTTTAGGTACAATCTCAACTTGAGTAAGTTGTGATTGAGAGGGGATATTGAAACATATGTTTGTACATTGTTGTGTCACGATGTACGTGTATGATAAACACGACCATGGTTGTTCTTATCAATAACTAGAGGTAGCGTAGGATGGTTAGGATGTTAACCATCGTAGCTTTTCTTTCTTCTCAAGTTTCCTTGATTGTAACAGATGATGTATCCGTGAGCCCGGTTGTGCTCCTATTTAACACGTAGGCGACCCGAGTCCAACGGTACGCTTCAACCTATTTTCATCATGCTTCGGCCTTCTGGAATGCGCCGCCGTCCGCATGCCACGTCTTCGTTAGCGACGCCAGGCGCCTCGGCCTACTGGCTGTGGCGGCGTCCGCGTGCCGCGTCCCCGCCAGCGATGCGCACCTCGTCCATGCATCCCCTCCCTCCGCACTCTGCTGCTTTCTTCTACCGGGAATTTTAGCCGGAGTTGTGGCGCCGGTCGCCGGAGCCCTCGTCGCCGCCGTCCCGCTCCCGGTAGAGGAGCCAGATCAGGGAGACAGAGGAAATGGACACTTCGAAAATTTGCAAAAACACCCAGAAAGTACATTAGCTCTGGCATTCCTTGACTGTTTACCGTGTGCCACGTTATTCTTACAGTAGGCCCAACTGTCAGAAACACAGTTATCTCGTCTAAACTTACTTACCAGTGCCTTTTGCGACAATTATAGAATTTGGAAATAAATTGAAGCCTGATGGTTTTCTGAAGGACTAGCCTCAATTTTGGTGTGTTTTTGC